>JAJEJO010000197.1:10737-28263 GCA_020662805.1 Glaucomys volans | reverse complement strand
GAGTTGCTTAGGGCCTCGCTAAGTTGCTGAGGCTGGCTTTGAACTCGTGATCCTCCTGACTCAGCCTCCCAAGTCACTTGGATTACAGGCATGCGCCACCATGCCTGGCCCAAAGAACTTCTATTTGCAGGATGTTACTATTAGGGGATATACCATTTTGATTGTAGTCCTCCCTTGACATCCTTAGAGGAGTGATTTCAGAATCTCCCCAAAGATTCCCCCAAACCCATGGATGCTCAAATCCCTGTATAAAATGGTGTATCATTTGCATATACCTACGTGCATCCTCCCATATACTTTGTTTTGTTATTTGTTTATTTATTTTTGTGATAGTGGGGATTGAATTCAGAGGAGTTTTTCCCTTGAGCTACTCTCCCAACCCTTTTTATTTTTTACTTTTTTTTTTGCGGTGCTGGGGTTTGAACCCAGGGTCTTGTGCTTGAAAGGCAGGCACTCTACCAACTGAGCTATATCCCCAGCCCACTATTTTTTACTTTTATTTTGAGACAGGATCTTATTAAGTTGCCAAGGCTGCACTCCAACCTGCAATCCTCCTGCCTCAGCCTCCCGAGTTGTTGGAATTATAGACATGTGCTACTTTGACTGGCCCTCCTATATACTTTAAAGCATCTATACTTATACATCTGATAGAAAGTAAATAGTTGTTATAGAGTTTTGTTTAGGGAATAATAACAAGAAAAAAGTCTACCTGTTCACAACAGGTACAATTTCTTTATCTGAATATTTTCAATCTGTAGTTGGTTGAGTCTGCAGATACAGAGGACTGATTGTATTCTGAAATACATATAGAAAGGAAAAAGAACTAGAAAAGTCAGAACAATTTTGGAAAATAAGAAAGTGGGAAGAATCAGTCCCTAAGAAATTTGGCAGAGGGTGCACAGGATCTCTGTGTCATGTCTCACAATCAGAGCACGTGGTTCTCTGGTTTCTCCTAAAGTGGTGCTCTTCAGTTCAATGGCTTTTCAAATGACATCAAAAGTGAAGGAGCCCATTCTTTTCTTTTTTTAGAGTTTTTTTAAACCAAATATATTACTTAATTAAAAAATATGAGTGCAAATGAGAGAGATAGATAGATGGAGATTTTTGTTCTATTTTCAATTCCCCTATCAAAAATGGGTCAACCAACATTTGATCCCAAGGATTCTTAGTCAGAGGTCCCTGGATAAGCCTGGACACTGGCTGACATTGGATGCCATATTTTGGTAGGTACACAGTTTTGGGAGTGGAGTCCATAATTTTGAAGAGATTCTCTAAGTCTCTGACCCAGGACTTGTATGTGTTCTAAAGTCTAAGAACCCAGAGAAGTCCGAACATGTGGAGGGAGCCCATCCATAGCCCAGGTATGAAGCTGGCTCCTGTCTTTGTGGATCCCAGCAGCTCATCGGCTCACTCCAAGGCCTCCTCTCCTAGGAAGCTCTCTCTGATCAGCTCACCTTTGCTCAGCTAGAAGTCACTTCTTCTCTGAGTTCCTGATGTCTTTGATGGCTCCTCTTAAGACTCTTTGTCACTTTCTATCATATGTGAGCATCTAGATTTCATCTCTGTTCTCTGACCCTGAACCATTATGGATTCTATCTAAGCTGACAATCTATAAATATTTGTTGGGTGAGTGATGGTGTCCATCCAACTGTCAGTGGGTCTTGACAGGTTTGGTGGTAGCTCTTGTAGACACAGCCTGCAGAGACTGTAGGTAGGCTCATCTTCTTTTCAACATGCCAAAAGGAAATGTCAGGTGTTGTGCATTGTCGAGGGTCTCACCTGATGCAAGGGCCCAGTGGGAAAGATCGATCGTAGGATACCTGTTCAGCAAGGAACTAAGAGGGACCCTTGGAGCTCTGGGATCCAACTCAGTTGTGGAATTGAAAATCTCACCCTGTCCCAGTTGTCTGATTTAGGAAATACTTAAAAAACCCTACAACCTCCTGAATTTATCTTCTCTTAAGGGCAAGTCAATTATTTTAAGGGAAGGTGGGAGCTGAGAGAAGGACTCAAGGATTCCTTGTTCCAGTGGAATTTGCCCCAACCTCCCACAGCATAGCGCCTTGCATTCTTGGCTTTTGAAGAGAAGAGGCAACCCCCTTCTTATCTGGGATTGCCTGCTTAAACAAACGCAGTGGTGTGGAGGTATTGTCCTTTGGAAACTTGGCCTGAGACACTTTACCAAGTGTCTGCAAACATTTAGACACGGAAAACTACCCACTGTTAACCCAGAGCCCATTGTCTTTGCTGGGGCTGCTCTTCCCTGAAAGTGGCTTACTGTGGGGGGCGGAGGTGGTGAGAGTTGACCCATGGGGAATCCCTCTGCTGGGGCTTTGGACTGGGGAATTGTGCTGCTGTTTGTTTAAACAACCTGAGTGTAATTGGGATTGTTTGAGATGCCCAAGATGCTTGGGAAAGTGGGGGAGGGGAGGAGGCTTGCTGGGGAGAGAGTCCCAGCAGGGATTTGACGGGTGGCTGGTTGGGTGGTTGTCACTCTCCTGATGGCAAAACCTGGGAAGGTTGGCCTTTCCTGCTGGACCTGGTTGCAATGGGACCTGGGTCAATAGGTCGGACCATGTCGTTTATAAAATATTAAATCCCACTGCAGGGGTGTGAATGAGGATATGGGGAATACTCAACTTAAAGCCAACGACCCCTCTGTAAGCATAAAAATTCAAGGATAGCACAAACACACAGATGCTTGTTTGCTGGCTTTTGAGATTGTATTTTAGAAAATTCCCATAAATATAATTGCAATATCTAAACCAGGCTTCAGCAAAGAAAGGGACATTCTTCCTGGGGACATGGAAGGGCTACCAGGCAGTAGTCAACAGGTGTGGGGGAAAAATAAGTCTGTGTTTTTTTGGTGAGATCATACCCTTTTGTTTGACTTGGGAAAAAGGACAGAAGGTGTTAAATAATGAGAAGAATTTGGGAATAATAGGAGGAATCTTTGCAATGCTGGGCCTGTGTGATCAGGCCTCATTAGAGCCACGTTCCCCTGTCTCTGGAGACGCGTGGGTAATGGGGCAGTGCCACGGACAGGTGTGATTACTTACTAGGGATGCTTTTCTCCATGAGAAGGGATTTAAAAAGTATGGGACTCCTAATACATGGCAGGCCTCAACGTGTTATTTTATTTAAGGACTACTGAAACCTCCCACATAGATTTGTAGAAACATACCATGCCTCTTCAGCGGAATGAATGCACTCTGACCATGAAGAGTGAAATGGCAGAATCTGGATTTGAATGAAGATCTTTCTTTTTTCAAAACCCAACCCCTTCTTTTCTCACGATAGCATAGTCAAACTACCCTCTCCCCAGCAAAAAAAGAACAAAAATGTATAATTCATCAAAATGCATTAAAAAATCATGCTTTTTTGATATGCTAGTAGCATATCACACATGCACGCCTTCAGCTAAGTAAACAAGCCATTAGAGAAAGGATAGAAATGTTAATATCAGTGAAACCTACCATCTTCTGATTGGGTATAGATTACTTAGGGAATTCAATGCTAGTCTGTTCATTTTAACAAGGTTATTGGTTTTTAAGATTAGTTCTTTTACTTTAAAATGAGGCTGTAGTCAAAACAATAATAGATGCTGGAAAGAATGCAAAGAAGGAGGAACACTTTGCACTGTTGGTGGGATTGTAAATTAGCACAAGTCTGGCCAGTATCTATGGAAATCAGTATGGGGGTTCCTCAAAAGACTAGGAATGGAACCACCTCAGGACCCAGCTATACCACTTCTCCATATTTAGCCTAAAAATTTAAAGTCATTATACTATAGTGATACATGTATACTTAGATTTATAGAGGCACAATGCACAATAGCCAAACTATGGAACCAGTCTAGATGTCTGTCAATGGATGAATAGAAAAAGAAAATGTGATATATAATACATAATGGAGTTTTAGTCAGCCATAAAGAATGAAATTATGTCATATGCAGGAAAATGGGTGGAACTTGAGAACATTATGTTAGGCAAAAACTCAGAAAGTCAGGGTTATATTTTTCTCTCATATGTGGAAGCTAGAGAGGAAAAAGGAAAAGGAAGGTGGGGGAGGAGAGGATATCAAGAAAATGAAAGTAGATCAGTAGAGTAGAGGAAAGGGACCAGGGGGAGGGAGGAGGACGGCGAAAGGGGAAATACTAGGGAATGATGTTGGCCAAATTATATTGTGCGCATGTACAAATACATAACAACGAACCTCACCATTATGTATGACTAGAATGCACCAATGAAATACAAGGGAAAAAGATTGCAGTCAAGTATCTTGCAACAGATTTAGTGGAGCAACAACTGACAGGTGTTGCTCTTTCACTTTTTTTTTTTTTTTTGGTACTGGGGATTGAACCCAGAGGCACTCCACCACTGAGCCACATCCCCAGCCCTGTTTTGTATTTTATTTAGAGACAGGGTCTCATTGAGTTGCTTAGGGCCTCGCTAAGTTGCTGGGGCTGGCTTTGAACTCGCAATCCTCCTGCCTCAGCCTCCCGAGTTGCTGGGCTTACAGGCGTGGGCCACCACACCCGGCACTCTTTCACTTTTAACATGAGCTTTTCTGCAACATAAACATTGCTTTGTGAAGTTTTGAACATTCATAACAGTCTTCTGAGGAATACTTTAAAACACCGTGTTTGGAGACGAAGGCTTCCTTCCTATACTTCTGGGGCAGCTCCGTTTTGCACAGGCTGTAAGTGGGGCTCCGGGCTGATGGGTCTCATTTCCTGGGCACAGTGACCCACAGAGCAAACAGTGGTGTAACAGGCAGCACACAACAGTCACTGTTTTTATGCCATTTGGCAGCTTCGCTCTCCTAGGCTCCGAAGCCTTCTTAAGGTAGGAGCCAAAGGGCTTTTCAAAACTAGACCATGACCACACTTGTTTCAGTGGGAGCTGGTAACTTCTAGCACTTTGGGCCTTTGACACCGGAAAGCTGCCTGGCTCCAGACTTTAGAATGAAAGGTCTCAGAAAAGGGAGTATTTACAATGTGGATAAAAGTAAATATGGTGAGGCGGGCAGTACAGTGCTGGAGAGTCAGACAGTGTCTTTTTATCCTATGTGACTCATAAAAGATGCAAAGGGTGAGTCTTGGGGACATCAGAGGGGGTTGCACACTGCAGAGCTGCTGTTGGGGAAGACACAGCTAGCCTGATTCCGACTGTGACAATCATGTGGACTCTGGGAATGCAATTCCCATTGGCCACACTGGGGATCCGAGCCAGTGATGGGTGAGTCCACGTTTTTTCCCCTTATGAATTTCATGACGATTGATCTTTAAATAATACATATGTATTTGCATTCTGCTGTTCTCAAGGGTACATGGATTGTTAAAGTTTAGGACATTTGTGCTTTGATTAGATGGAGGTTCCTTTCATACTCTGTGTGTGTGTGTGTGGGTGTGTGTGTGTGTATGGTACTGCGGATTGAACCCAGGGTGGCACCATGCCAGGCAAGTGCTCTTCCACTGAGCTACATCTCAGTCCTTTACATTTTTCACTTTGAGATAGGGGATTGCTAAATAACCCAGGCTGGCCTTGAACTTGCCATCCTCTTGCCTGAGCCTCCAGAGCAGCTGGGACCACAGGCCTGCACCACCACAGGATCCTTTCCATATTCTTGTGAAGAATGGCACCTCTTCCTCCAATACCCATCCCCACTGCCCAAATTCTAAACTCCAAACACTTGGAAGGTTTACATGTTGGTTTTAATGATGGCAATTTACAATTAACAAATATGTTAGTAATGGGCGTTCTTTCCTGAAGGTTTGTTTAGAAGTGAAAACAATGTGGCAGGTCATAAAAGTTTCTATTTATTTTTGGCTGGACAGCTCACGTGTTCAGAGGAGGGACAGAGTTTGTCAGCAGAGAATTAGATTTGACATGATGTGGGTAAACATGTTTCTGGGCTAAAGACCAAATAGAGACTGATGTCTTTAGCTCAGGAGAAATAATCGCCATGTTAATGGATCTGAATTATGTTGCATAGAATAACCACAGGTTAGTTTAAATAAGACTACCAGTTTTATAATTCAGTATGTGAAAAGATACTGAATTAAGATAACTCATAGATATTTGGCCACGGCTTCTGAGTTGTCATGGTTTCCATGGAAAGGACCTACAACAAGTTTATTTGTTATATATTTACTTCCCGTCTTGATTATTTCCAAAATGATAAAGAGGGGGAAAAGGGGAAACTGGTTGACTGTGTATGTGGCATATCAAGTTTAGTATTTAAAACCACATGCTCTGGAGTCAGTTCATGGGTTCAAATCCCAATTTCACCACCTATTATCTAACTATACCTATTTTATTGATTAGCATATTGAAACACAGGGGCTGGCGTGGCTCAGTGGTAGAGCATTTGCCTAGCATGTGTGAGGCACTGGGTTCGATCCTCAGCTCCACATAAAAATAAATAAAATAAAGGTATTGTGTCCATCTACAACTAAAAATAAAAATTAAAAAAAAGAATATCGAACCACAGGAAAATAGATCTACTTTCCCAAGATCAGACAGGATTAAATAAAACCATCTATGTGAATTTATGTGCTGAGCACACTGTAGATGCTCAACAAATGAAACCCATTTGTATTGGTGCTGATGGTAACAGCAGTGCTGTCTCCTTGGGAAGAGTGCAGAGGGCTGGGAATGAGGCTGAGGATTGAATCCTGGACTTGTGATTTACCAGCACTGACACTTGGAACCAATTCTCTGAGCCTTAATGTCTTCATTTGTAGAATGGGGATTAAAAATACCTAAATGACAGGTTGTTATGATGATAAATAGTATAATTATGCAAAAGTGTCCCACTTGGATGGTTGTGCAGGAAATGTTTGTTTTCCAAACAGAATCTGACTTCTTGCTGAATGATGAATCATGGGAAGGCATATAGTTCCCTGGGCCTGGAGGCCTTTGAAAGCACCCTGGAAGGAACAGGCCTGAACAGCTGCAGGTCACTTGTAGGCAGCCGCGGACCTTTCACCCAGGCAGCCTTTGGTCCTCATGCTGTAGGAATCAGGAATCCAGCCCTTTCTTGGCTCGTTGTTCAGAGAGGCCTTTCACTATTTGTTCATCTAATCTGTTAGCAAAAAGGCAAACTGAATATCCTTCTCTTGGACCCTTGGCTCATGTACCACAGAGAAGTGTCCTGCCTGTGGTAGCTGACGGGCCCCTGTCCTAGTTCCTTTTTGGCCTTTCTGGAAGGCTGTGGTTAGGAAGCCCAGGAGAGGGTCTGGTGTCCCTGCCTCTTCAGGTGTATTTGGACTTGGTTCTTTGTTCTCTGATGCCAGGAAGGGCTCTAGAAAGACCCTGGGACAAGTTTATCATTGGAGAGTCTACTTCCTTTAAAAAAACCTAGCCTATTCCACCATTTCTCCCCACCACTCCCTCTCAGGGACATGCTGGACATAGGGCAGCTGATCCAAGTTTCCCCTTGACGGGCTCTGGGCTCAGGATGTGAGTCACCAAGTTGCAAATGACCTGGGAGTCTGAGCTAGGCAGGTGGCAGTTCCACATCACCCATCATCATTAGCAACCAACCCCTTCACCTAGCTCTTTTTCTTTCTTTTCTTCATTTTTTTTTTTTTTTGAGATGGGGTATCCCTACAATGTTGCTGGGGTTGGTCTCAAACTCCCCAAACTCCAGGCTCAAGTGATCCTCCTATCACAGCTTCCCAAAGAGCTAGAACTACAAATGCATGCCACCACATTCTCCTCCTCCTCCTCCTCCTCCTCCTCCTCCTCCTCTTCCTCTTCCTCTCCTTCTCCTTCTCCTTCTTCTTCTTCTTCTTTTTAATTCTTATTTTAAGTTGGCAGTGTTGGTGCACAACTATAATCTCAGCTACTCAGGAAGTTCAAAGCCAGCCTGGGCAATTTAGCAAGAGTGTGTCTCAAAATAAAAATAAAAAGGGCTAAGGATGTACTGTAGTGGTAGAGCATTCCTGAGTTTAATCCCCAGTCCTGGGGGAAGGGAAAAAGTGTATATATATATAGAGAGAACGCTATGAGAAATACTAATTATGCCCAGGTTACAGCTGAAATCATCTAAGGTTCAAGCAGGTGTGACTCATCCCATTTTATACATACTAGATGAAGAAGCAGGTCCAAAGCCACTGTAGATGGCCTGTTTACTGCTTCATTCTGACTGCCTCTCCTAAGTCCCTCTCCTGCTGCGTGATGGCTACACTCTTTGGTGAGGCTTCCAAAGCCACCTGGCAGGCGGCCCATCCAAATTTCTCTGCTCTGTCTCATGGGCAGAGATCCTTCCCCCATTCTTCCCCATTCTGAGAACACCCTGGTCGACATTCCACTCCCTGGGGCCTCTGTCCAGGTGGTCTCTACTTTCTACTAAGACCACTAAATCCCATTCTTCCTTCAAGCCCTGGCCAGTGTCCTGACTCTTGGCCATGCCTTCCTGTCCTCCAGACCCTCCTTCAGGCTCTCAAAGCAGCCACTTGCCACTCACAGGACTGTTGCTCATTAGGTGGGCATCTCCTGGTCGTCTGCTAAGCCCTTGAGCATTTGCTGCTTTATCACACGCATTTTGTTGGTGTGGTGTTGTTCCTCCTTCCCACTCATTAGGATTTGGATATGAGGTGTCCCCCAAAAGCCCCTGCGTTCATGCAGGAATGTTTGGAGGTGAAATGACGGGATTGTTAAAGCTGTAACCTAATCAGACCATCCTAGTTAGAATGGACTGGCTGGGTAACTGTCGGCAGGTAGGGCATGGCTAGAGGAGGTGGGTCACGGAGACTGTGCCCTGGAAGGGTTCCTCTTCCCTGTGGGGGAGCCCTACATCCTGGTTGCCATGAACCAAGCAGCTCTCCAGTGCTCTATCCTTCCGCCATGACGTTGGGCCTCACCTTGGACCCAGAGCAACGGATGTGGCTGACCGTGGAGTAAACTCTGAAATTGTGAGCCAAAATAAACTTCTCCTCCTCTGACTTGTTCTTGTCAGGTATTTTGGACACAGTGACAAAAAGCTGACTAACACACCACCCCACACACATATTCCAACTAGAGTAGAGGGCATCTAGAAGACAGCCGGCAAAGGACGAGCTCAGAGCTGCGGCAGAGGATTTGTGCCCTGCGGAGAAGTTAGGGTTACACCCCTTTTTCACTGACTTAACAATACTCTGCTTTTGCTTGTGAGGTGGCAGTGACTCACCACTGATGATCCCTATTCTTACATTCTTACTTTCATAATTCAAATTAATTATGAAATGCCTCTCTGTAAGACTCCCTGTGGAAGTGGGTTGCTAGAGAAAAAAAGTGTTAGCACTGAGAAGTTTAATTAGCAAGAGTAAAAAGTGGGAGTCCCAGGGAGAAACTTCAGGAAAGTCCTCATGGGCCTGTTCATAATGAGAGCAACAGGCTTCACAAGCAATAGGTCCCTGGACTTTCCTACTCACACCTACAGCTTCCATCTTTATTAAGTGCCGACAACATGTAGGACTGAGAGTTTTCTCTGGTTGGTTGTGTTAGTGCTGTTAAAAAAAGAGATGAACCATGAAATACCTTCAACACACCTGTGTGTGTGTGAGTGCGTGTGTTCCTGCTCTTCCCCTCCCCTGCTTTCTCCTTTCTCTGACTCTTATCTTTTGTAGAGAGTCAGAGGATCTAGCTGGGCTCAGATCTGCTACTCACTGGCTCTGGGACCTTGGTGTCTTAAGCCTCTCTTAGCCCATTTCTCACATACAAATGCAAGCAATATGCTTTCCTTGAAAGGGTGTTGAGAGGCATAACTGAGTTAAGGTGTGTAGTTGGGAAATGCAGGATCTTGGGACTCCCAGAGCCACAGAACCAGAATCTCAACAAGGTCTCCAGGTACTTGGCATGTGTGAGCAGTTTAGAATTTCTGTCCTCCAGGAATGGATAATCAGTGCATAGATCTGTATGGAGAGGAGGGTATTAGTAGCCACTGGCATTCAGAGAATTCCTTTCAGCCTTTTTGAAGTGAATTTGGACTCCAAGACATGCTGCTGGTTGGAATTGGGTCTTTGTAGTGTTTAGAGACATGGCCTTTAGGACTTGGTGGCAGATGGGATGAAAGGCTGGGCTAGGTGCAGGAATGGCGGAGGGAGGAGATGAGGTTGTGGACCTTTATGGCAGAGGGAGATGTTAGAAAGACAGGGACATGGGGAGGTACTCAGGATGTAGGAAGGGTTAGGCCTTGGGGCACAGAGAGGGGAGAGAGTGAGAAATAAGTCTATTTACATAAAATTTGCTGGAGCAGCTGGGTGTGGCGGGGAATGCCTGTAATTCTAATGGCTCTGAAGGTTGAGGCAGGAGGATCACAAGTTCAAAGGCAGCTTCAACAAAAGCGAGTTGCTAAGCAACTTAGTGAGATCCTGTCTCTAAATAAAATACAAAATAGGGCTGGGGATGTGACTCGGTGGGTAAGTGCCCCTGAGTTCAATCCTGGTACCAAAAAAAAAAAAAAAGAAAACAAAAACGCTTTCAGTTTAGAGTGAACAACAGATGCTGGTTCTAGGAGGGAATCTTAGAGGTCATCACCAGTCTGATCCTTTTGGCCTTGGGAGCCCAGCAAGTTTAGGGACTTCTTTCATCTGCCACTTACTGTATGATCTAGATGAAGTGACCTCTTCTCACTAAACCTTTTTTATTGTTTGTGAAATGGGAAAATAAAAGTAACCAAGATCATAGGTTGTGAGAAGGATTCAATGAGATAATGCATGGAAAGTACCTGGCCCACTCCTGACCCCAATTAAATAATAACACATAATATCACAAAGTTAATGACCCACAGGAGGTAGAGGAAGGATGTTGTTACCAACACTACTACCACTGTCAGTAACAATGAAGACAGTAAATTTGAGAGTTAAGGAGTTGAATAAATTTTCTGTTGTTCCCGATCTGGATAATGCTGATAACATTATAATAACAAAAACCCCAACAATAACCATAATAATAATTATAATGTAATAAATGCTAATGATAGCTAACATTACTTGATTATATGCCTATCACTGAAGAAAGCATTTCACTTGGATTATCTCATTTTATTCTCCAAACATGTATGATGTTTATAGTACTACCCCAGTTTGCAGATGAGAAACTGAGGCCTAGAAAGATTAGATAATTGGCCCAAGGCCCAGAGCTTGTAAATGGAGCTGGAATTTGAATCCAGATGACTGAGTCCATAACTGGTTTTCTTAACCACAGCATGAGCTCCCATGCTAGCAAACCAGTTAATAAAATGCTCTATAGGACTGGGGTTGTGGCTCAGTGGTAGAGCGCTTGCCTAGCATGTGTGAGGCACTGGGTTCCATTCTCAGCACCACATGTAAATAAATAAAAGAAAGGTCCATTGACATCTCAAAAAAATTTTTAAAAAATCCGCTATTTCCATTGATGCTAAGGTTCATGCTATTTGTTTTCTGGACTGATTCTCTGATGTATTTCAAAGAAAATACATTGCTGCATGATGAAGAAGAGAAATCAGCTTGAAAACTGAAGAGAGGAGAGGAACGTGTATGTGTTAGCTCCTTGTGTGCTGGGCCAGGTGCAGTCACACATGTGGCCCTCCTGGATCTCTGTGGATGTGACCTGCATGTTTGCAGTGAGCAGAACCAATGCCCAACCTAGCTCAGGAAAGACCTGGACTCATGATATATTTTTACCTGAAGGAAGATGATACCTTTACCAATTCCCCAAAGTCCCTAAAACTTGGTTTTGCCTCCAAACTCTTCTATCATAAAATCTTCAGTTTGGAGAAACTTCCGCTAGAATTGTTTGACATCCCATCTTAGAAGGGCCCATAAATCTCCTTTCTGAAAGTATTTGACTTTTGACTTATGGTTACCCCCTTTTCACTATGAATTTCAAGTAACTTACAAACACACAACTGTACTGCAAAAGAATGGGAATTGAGGTGAAAAAGAGAAGTTCAGGCGCAGAAGAGGCTTAGCTGCCAAAATACATGCCAAAGGGCCTTACGTCAGGTGATGGAGGCTGTTTGGCATTTTTAATTGAACCAGAATATTTATTACTCCCAGAAGACAACAGACAGGAAAATCCAAGTAACTTCCAGCAAGATCCCTAACAAATCCACGGGTCATGTGAGTTACCATAGGTAGTCAGAGGATATTTCAAGGCGTGATATGATCTTAAAGCTGAAACTTAGGTGGGGTGGACAGACCCTTCCTTCACCTCCTGGTAGGCCCCAGGATGAGACGGGTTTGACTAAAGAGTCACAGGCCTCATGTTCTGGAGCCATTCTCCAGTTCTTGGTGCCCTTTCTTGTGGTACCAGTTGTGTGATATTTTGCCTTTTCTTAGATGTGTTTGATGCCACTGGAGGGGAAAGCACAGTCCTTTCCAGGATGCAAGAAATCTCCCCAGTTGGAACTCTCAAGCTCTGGGAAAAAGGGGCCCACGATGTTTTTCTCATTTATTGCTATCAGAAAAATAGGGCAGGAATCAGCCTACATCACCTGGACTCCGCCTTGTGTCAACAGGCCTCACAAACAGAGGGGCCCAGCAGCCACCTTTTACACCGCCTGGTACTGTACACGGGAACCAGCTCACACGCTCAACAGAAAGGAAAACAAGTGCTGGCCCTGTTCCGATGGCAGGTTGATAACGCCAGCCTCTCCAGCCAGGGCGCCATTGTTCTCTCCGCTGCGCCTGCCCACGTCCACTCCAAGCAGCACTGATAAGTCTGTGCACTGGGCAGACTTGTGTTTGAGTTGGGGTTGTCAAATCCATTACTCAAAGGGAGGACGTGGACTTGCTTTGGGAAGGGCGAACTCTGTTCTTAAGGACTAGGAGAGAATGACAATGATTTATGATTAACTAAGTGCCTCCAATGTTAAGTTTGGGCTGACTGACTGCCATTTGACTCAGGACTCCTTTGTGTGGTTGGTGAGTCTCCATGGAGGTGTGAGTTGAGAGTGAACACAGAGGAAGTCAGGAAAGAAATTAACATGTCACCCAGCCTTGGAGCAACCCTGCATGTTGTCGTCCTATGAGGGGAGAGGGCTCTTCAATTTTCCAAGGACCCATTAAAGAGAATACCTGAATGGGTATAACTGGGCTAGACCCTGTATGTTGCTGGCAGTGTTGGTTAATTTATTTGTGAAAGTGTTTGAGTGAGACTAACATTTCACTTAGCTCTCTCCATAATCGGAACTTTAACCAATTAGTGAGGAATAAATAAGAAATCCAGTGTTTATCCTTGTACCAGCTGTTATTAGGGCACCAAGGGGTAGGATTGGGCAGTGGTGTGGTGAACATGGGGTTACCCAGGTGCCCAGTTATCCTTCTGTTGTGGCCTCATGGAGAGTGTTCAAGCCTGAAGAGCTGACAGGAGAATAAATGCAATTAAAAAGTTTAAGGCCGGGTGAGGTGACGCACGCCTGTAATCCCAGCACCTGGGAGGCTGAGGCAGGAGGATCCCAAGTTCAAAGCCAGCCTCAGCAAAAGTGAGGCACTAAGCAACTCAGTGAGACCTTGTCTCTAAATAAAATACAAAATAGGGCTGGGGATGTGGCTCAGTGGTGGAGTGCCCCTGGGTTCAATCCCCAGTACCAAAAAAAAAAAAAAAAAAAAAAAAGTTTAAGTATTACACAAAAGGGAAGCAGAAATATTATTTCATTTAGTTCTTACCATAACTCCATGAGGACGGCACTGCAGATAGTACAATTCTCATTTTAAATTTCAGTACATGAAGGTCTAGGTAAATGAGGTTGCAGGTCTGAAGTCACAGATGGAAAGAGCTGAGCAGGAGCAGGACCCCTCATGCTTCTGATAGAAGGGCCACATCTGTGCCTTAGGAGGAAATGTAGTAGAAAGGGTATGAATTTGACTTCAATTTTCCTTTACCATTTAAGATATTAAGTTGTTTTTTCAAATTAAAAATCTTGGACATGGAAACATCCTACATATTAGAACTGCCAGGCATATTCTCTATAAAAGGCCCCAGATTAAAAAAAAAATTTTTCCCCAAATGGGAGTGTTCTACTATAGCACAGTGGTGTGTGTTTTGTTTGTGTGTAACTTTCTTCCAAGTTCAAGTTCTAAAATGGAATTCAGATGCCTTTTGCTTTCTTAACACCATTAGCAAGTTAATTTCCCAAGGTAGCCTTTGTAATTTTACCTCACGTGAAATCCACAGACGAAACATCATAATTTGCCAAAACGTCATTTCCAGTAGTATGTATTTCAGTTGCAAATGCATACATGATATCTTGGAACTTTACTGAATAGGCTTTATGAGTTTGCACAAAGACCTAATCTCCACCTGTAACACTGTTTCTATTGCAAAAGGGATTATAGGTTTCAAACAGCCAATTTACAGGGTTTAAGAACACTGACCATTGGTCTAGGGAAGCCTGCCGTCCTGATAGCAGGTATCTCAGGACTGAATGTTCCTTATTCCAAATTTCTCTGGCACATGAGGACACAATTAGGCTAGAGTGTACCAAAAAATATACACTAAAAGATTAGCAACAGGAAAACCCATCGAATGTAAGAACAAATGGAAGATTCCAGCTTTCTGAAGTCTTGTTCTTGATTATTCTGTCTCCTGTTTGTGCTCTTGGCACTCTCTCTTCTAATCTGCTGACACTGTAGGCAGCAACTCCAAACCCTCTCTGGTCTGTTGTCCTGAATCCTCTGAAAGTGAAGGGAAGAAAGAAGAGTCCTGAGAAGGGGTGTACACTTGGGCCCCTCGTGGGACAGGAGCTCAGAGGCCATCTTGAGCATATGCCTCATGTCTGGATCTCTATCTGTCTGATGACCTCCCCTTCCATTGCACCTCTGTGTGATCTCTCCCAGTCCTCAGCCCAATCTGTGCCTCAGGCTGGTGCTCACAAAATATTCATTGATAGAGATTTGTTGTTTTGAGACCACTAGGGCCCTGTTTTCTCATCTTTTGCTGTGTAGTCTGAATTTCAAAACCAAGGATCACATTTATGCAGTCATTCACATTTGACTTGAACAAATAAATAATGGTTTGAGTTATTGTTCAGGCCGCTCACTTTAGACCTGGATGCACCTTCCCATCATAATTTTCCCTTCTGCTTTCTTTGTTAGCCCCATCCCCCTTTCTGGTCACTGTCTGCATTTCATTGTTGCTAATGTTTTTTACTCCTTCCTTGTTGGGCCCAGAGCTTATTAATTAAGAGCTGGTCTGTGGGCCCCGGTGGGAGCTTTGGGCTTAGCTCTCGAAGCATTCTCACTGTAGTTGATTCATGATGGGGCCAGAAGCCAATGGCTACGTTTCCTTGTAGCCTGTCCACGGAGGAGACTGAGCCTGGGAATGGGGAGCATGCTGGGCTTTTGGCACAGCTGAGCGTTCCTGATGTGTTTGTAAATCTTTTGAGCCCTGTAAGTAGCCAAGCTCACAAGATAGCTTCAGCACAGACCTGGACATGAGCCACTCTCAAGTTCTAACATTCCTCATTCAGAGTGGAGGGTACCCATTCATAACATGGCTGTTAACATGACTTCCTTCCCAAGGCCCCTCAGAGACATTTTCAAATTGAGGCAATCGTGGGAGCCCATTCTTACGGGATAACTTCACTTTCTCCTCTCAGATCTGGCATTCCAGGGTCTCTCCCATTTGACTCCAACTGGGTCACCTTATTTTCATGCTTTTCTATTTCTTCTGGCTAAAATAGAGACTTGACACAATTTCTTGAGACGCTTTCCTTTCTGGCTCAAAGTTTTTTCCTCCTTGGGATGTAGACTTTTGATAGATTGTTCAGCAAGTGCCTTATACAGCTGCAGGCTATTCTAGATGGAAGGAACCTGGAGGACCAGGAAAGGCTCTGGGTGGAATGTTCTGGTTGCCCTCTCCTTGCTGTTTGAGGGCTGTTCTTCAGGTAGTACCACAAATTGCTTTGGGATGTACTATTATGAGTGATTGTGTTTCTTGTCTTTGGGGTACATGTCCTGTTTCCCCACTATTATGGTAATCAAGTTAAGACACTCTATGCATTTATTTATTTATTGTACTGGGGACTGAACCTAGGGATGCTTAACCACTGAGCCACATCCCCAGCCCTCCTTTATGTTTTATTTACAAATAGGGTCTTGCTGAATTGCTAGGGCCTCCCTACCTTGCTGAGGCTGGCTTTGAACTCGTGAACCTCCTGCCTCAGCCTCCTGCCTCAGCCTCCTGAGCCATTGGGATTATAGGCATGTACCATTGTGCCTGGCCTATGCTTGTGTTTTAAAACAACGACTCCTAAAAGAAAAATATTTTCTTTCCAGGGAGGGCCAAATCTTCAAAAAGCATGAATGATGCAAATGCAATATTTCTAAAACCCTTTGTGATGAAGGGTGAAAAGGACCTTTAAGCAAACACTCAATAATGGGAAAATCAATGAAAATGTTCTTAGAAAAAGAAACCAGCCGATCTGTCTTTGTGGGTGTCACATTTCTTTGCTCCAACAGCTTGTCTTCCATCTGATAGTTGCAAAGTCTGCCATTGAAAAATGGAAGACGAGGGTGGCAGAACACATGAATGACTATTCAGTTTTGTCAATCATTTTTTAAAATCTCTCAATAAATTTCCATATTCCTTTTTTTTTTTTGGTGAGTATGTCTTTATCATTAAATAAGTTTTTACTGATGAGCATTTTAGAAAGTGAGCCTACAGATATTGGATTGCTTGTTAGTTACTGTTCATTTGGAAGATTACCAGGACCTCACACAGCAGTCTCGGATGCAGCTCATGACCAAGGTCAAAGACAGAGAAGATGATATGGAAAGCTTTTCAAGATATATTGTTTAGTTAAAAAAAAAAAAAAGATGTTGACCAGTGGATATAGTAAATGATTAGTGTAAAAGAATACAAGCATTGGGTATTTGTGTATACTCACATATGTATTTCAGGAAGAACATACAAGAAGCTGATACCCATAATGGGTTGTTTGGGGACAAGGAAATTAAGAGTAGGGTGGAGGGAGACAATTTTTAGTGTGGACCTTTTTGTATGGGTGGCACCTTGAGAGGGCTGAGCTATGGTTCCTAAAATGCCCAATTCTGGGTGTTAGTTGGGTCCCCACTGAGATTACTGTGTGAGCTGTGGAGCAGGGAGGTGAGGCAGAGTCACATGGTAGCTCCCACACCATCGCTTATCTGCCGGCTGCCCACGTTGGCGGGGGACGGTAGTTATCCCACCATGGCTCCACCTTCCCTTGGAACGTTTTTAGAGCTTTCTGACTTCTGCTTAACTTGTGTGACAAGGACAATAACTTCTCCTGCAAGAACACCAAGGTCAGGGGCAGTGAGAACTGACACATTTCAGTCCATCCTCCTGCATTCTAGTGCATACTTCTGGGTTCCGACTTGTCCTTGTTCTCCCTGACTTACATCCTTCTTCCCATGGACTCGAATCCCTCCCCACAGATGTCAGACAATAGCCTTTCAGAGGCTGCTTAACTAGCTCCTGCAATTGCATAACTTCGGGAAACAAATCCCTTATTGTATGTTTGTGTGCATAATCTCCTAATGGTTCCCATTCTCTGACTGAATTCTAATACAGA
>JAJEJO010000196.1:1194998-1213993 GCA_020662805.1 Glaucomys volans | reverse complement strand
TCTGTGCTTGGTATGGGGATGGGAGGGATCAGGACACATTGATGTCCCCAAGGAGCCCACCATCTTGGCCAACAGCTATGGTAGCAGGATGAGGTTTTCTTTCACCTTCACCCACACACAACCCCACTATCATGGTGGAGAAGGCTCCTCTCTAGATAATCACCATAGAGTGACTGAAATTATTCGCATAAAATCCCCAGGCTGTGGAAGGCAATCAACATCAAAAAGAGAATGACTTGCCGTAAGGATGCTTCTCTGACTATTCCGAAAGACATTAAGGCTTGAAGACTTCTGAACATGACCCCATCATTCCAGAATGGAGTTGGGACCCTGATGGAGGCCAAGGGTTGCAAAATTCAAAAAAGGGTCATGAGGGAGATGAAGAGAGCAAAAGAAATTCCCAGTTGCCTTACCAAGGCTACTTCTACATGGACCAACCAATGATTTGATGAGAAAATTAAATATTTTGCCACATCCTCTGGACTCCATGGGATATACACAAATCCTTGAGATGAAGAGGTGTTATGAAGGCATACAGAATATTGGAAGAGTTTCAGAGATGCTTTCAACTGGGCAGGACTGGGAATGCATGGGGTCTACAGGAACGCAGAAGACATGACACCTGTTTAGGGGGTCCAAGCTCTCCCTCAGGAATGTGCACCATCTGACATTTGTGTTCAAGTCTGGCCATTGTCCTTATTTATATCTTTGACCTCTCTATACCTCAGCTACTCAAGGTGGGCAGTAAAAATTTTATCACATTGGACATGGGGTAGACATTATATTGGGGAGGATGAGCACATGAACTTAGAGAGCTGCCAGGGCAATCACAATTACAACCCCAGTTGTTGTTGTTAGGGACATTCCCTTTGACCAAGCCACAAGGCTCAGAACATTGGTGCAGCTCCAGCCCACATGGTATCTCTGTGTTCTGAGGACAATCAGATCCCAGAGTCATGCCACTGCTGGCCCACTTCCAGCAGGCCCTCAGAGCTGAAGGATGTATCATTAAGTAGCCCAGACAGAGGTCAGACCTCCTTAAGGAGAATAGGGAAGGCAGGGCAGAGTTCTCAGTAACTTTGAAGGCTGACATAAAAGCAAACAAATACCAAAAAAATTTAGACAATAAAATTTAATTTACTTAAACACAAATTAATTCAGTCACTTTTTTATGTGGTGAGAGAATTAAGTGTTTTAATTAAAAAGACTGAAGAGCCAGGCATGGTGGCGCACGCCTATAATCCCAGCACTTGGGAGGCTGAGGCAGGAGGATTGCGAGTTCAAAGCCAGCCTCAGCAACTCAGCGAGACCCTGTCTCTAAATAAAATGCAAAATAGGGCCGGGGATGTGGCTAAGTGGTCAAGTGCTCCTGGGTTCAATCCCCAGTACCCCCCAAAAAAGACTCCCCCAAAAAAAGACTAAGGAAAATTTAGCTTTTTTTAAAATTTAGCTTTTTAATTCAATTTTTTTAATTAAAAAATGTTTTAAAAATAGAAAATCAACACAATTATTATGGGGGTAGCTGTGAGGATTGTTTCATGTATTAATGATGATGACACTATTTTAGTCTATTTCAGAGTTCCATGTGACTTCCCTAACAGGAATGACAGAATTTTCTTCTGTTATGAATAAAGGATGATTCCTGGAGAGGCATCTAGTTGACAGCCCTGGCTGCCAAGACTCCCTGTGTCTGGGGAATGAGCATCCTGCTCTGAAGGAGGGATCAGAGAGACCAGAACTCCCATTCAGCCATTAATTTCAACGTCTTTGAATGCCTGTGTATACCCCTTACCCAACTTTTTAATAGCAGTTTCATCTGTTTTATAAATTTATACTTGTGTTCTCTCTCTCCCCCCCATATATATGTATATATACATATTTGTGTGTGTGTATATATACAGTGAATCTTAATATTCCGATACATATAAATTCTGCAAATCTTTCCCTCACTTTGCTCCCCTCCCCCCCCGCCCCCTCGCCTTATTTTTCCGTTTTCCTTCTTGCCTCCTCAATCTATGTGTGAAACTCCTCATTTATCTGTCCAGGACCCATCTATTTGGATAGAGGAAACAGATATTGAAACAAAAACAAGGGAAGGGAACAAAGAAGAGGTTGAGGAAAAACCCCAAAAAATTTAGAGAGGGAGGCGGAGCAGAGACTTCCAAAGAGGGAGGAGCCGAGAGACAGGGAGGGAGGGCAGAGACAGAAACTGGCCTACCAGGCCTGGGATAGGAGAGACCTACGGAGAAAAAGAAACTGGAGGAAGGGAAACAGATCCAAAGTTTCTTTTATGACCTTAACATGATTATGGTGTCCTAACTTGCACAATATTATGTAGTCAAATCTGCGAACTTTTTCTTTAGTAAGACTTTTGAATTTTAATGTCTTATTTAGAATGATCTTCCCCACCCCAAGATTTTAAAAATATTCTCCTATACAGTAACACCACTCACCACCACCACCACCACCATTATCTTTGGTTTCACTTTCCGCAGTTTTAATTACTTACGGTCAGGCTGGGGATGTAGTTTAGTGGCAGAGTACATGGGCCGAGCCCTGGGTTCAATCCCTAGTACTGAGGGGAAAAAAGAACTATTACTTGTGAACAACCTCAGTACCAAAATGTAAATGGGAAAATTTCAGAAATAAACAATTCAAAAGTTTTTAAAAACTTATATTGAGCATATTGTTACAATTATTCTACTTTATTGTTGTTGTTAATCTCTTGCTGTGTCTAATTTATAAGTTAAACTTTGTCATAGAAATATATGTGTAGGAAAAAACAGTATATATGGGGTTCGTTCACTCTAGTTTTGGGCATCTACAGAATGTTTTGAATTGTATCCTTTGTGGGTGAGGGAGGACTACCAAATTTTGTTCTAAATTTTTATCCTGTCAATATTCCCTCCATATGTAGACCTGGTGGTGCACGCCTGTTATCTCAGCTACTGGAGAGACTAAGGATCATAAGTTCAAGACCAGCCTGGACAACTTAGCAAGCACCTATCTCAAAATAAAATAAAATATAAAGGGATGGGGATGTAGCTCAGTGGTAGAGCACCCCTGGTTTCAAACCCCAGTACCAGGAGAAAAAAATATGACCTCCATAATTAATTTGAAATTTTATTTTTGTATACAGGTGGAAAGAAATTTCAATTTTTTCTTTCCGAATAAATTTCTAGTAACATCGCTCATCGTATCATTCACCCTTAGCCCTCTCCCCTTAGCCTGACATTTGAAATATTATAGTCAACACATACTAAGTGTCTACATATGGATGAATCTGTCTCTGTACTCTCTATCTGTTCCCCTGAATTATTTGTCTATTCCTGTGCCAATCCCACAATGTTTTAACCACCGTAGCTTTATAGTATATTTTGATATCTATTAGGCAAATTCTTCACCATTGTTCTCTTTCAAAATGTTCTTGGCCAGGCTTGTGCATGTTCTATTCCAGATGAACTCAAGAATCAGGGTCAAAAAAAGTTCAGAACACATCAAACACCTTGTTTCTAAATGTTCCTCCTTTTCCAGTTACCAATCTGCTTCTCCTCCTCCCCACCCCCATTTCCTTTAAGCTGTTCAAACGGTCTTTGGCAAGGCACTCCCATAATTCTAAGAATTAAACTATTAAAATTTTCATGTTATAAATAAAATTAGAAACATATAAAAAGATTATTCTAAGATCAGAAGTAGGACACACACACACACAAAAACCCTACAATCTAATTGATTAGATGGAACTATCTTTTCTCCTGTGGAAAAAGAGGAGCTACTGACTAGAGCCAGCAAATGCCTTGTCCTCAAACCACTGTTCATCACCAATGAGCACCTACTAAGTAATTTGCACAACAAGCACTCACTAGCTTGCACAGTGAAACTCTGTTCTGAGTGAGATGGAGACACTGTCAGAATTGACAACATTGTGTTTCCAAGTCTAACAAGCTGAGAACCAGGCTCTAGCAGGAGACATCCCAAGGTCACAGCGGCTTCACGCAGCACCTGTGGAAGTCAACCAGCCTCTCCATGCAGCTGCTGACCTGGCCATACACCCTCTTACAGGTTTGAGTGACAGTGTTCCACTTCTATTAAAGGAAACAACAGATGGCTTTGCATATTTTCAAAACTTTCTGCTCATTCTTAGAAGGAAAATCTCCACACCCTCACGTATTCTAGTCTCCTGAATGTTCACCATGCCAGTACTTCCATTTTTGCTAGATTTCTGTCTTCTACCTGAGTCATTCTAGACTGCTGTTTATGGGCATGGTAATCATAATTCTGAATTTTCTGGGACAGACAGGATTTCAAATATTCTGAACTTAAGCCCTAAGCCATTAAAATATACTTGGAATTCTAAGATTTCCATGTCCAACTAACCTCTCCCATATTGCGTTAACACTGGGAAATTACCCAAAACAATTTTGTAAGATGATGTGTCCTTGATGTTGGTTTGGTTCTGAAAATTCTGTTATAAAAGATTCCTAAGCTATGACACACACACATCCTTGAATTGTTTCTAACTCGATCACTCAGGCTCTTATATTTAGCCAAAGGAATCCTTTATGTAAACTAACTCAGTATTCCTTTTTACACATCATGTATCTTAAAGATTGAAACCTCTTAAATTGAAGTTTTCTTCCAACAAAATGAATTAGAAAGAAAGTCAATTCATCACTCACAGAATACCAATGGCCCAGTGGCCCCATTAAGATGGGAAGACTGTGGTGGTTGCTGTGGAGCTGTCCACACAGAGAGGTGCTGACAATTTCCTGGAGTTAAACAGGGTCTGCCCTCAAGAGTTGTGAAAAAGTACCTTCCACATTCCCACCCCATCTCCAGAAAATGTAAAGTACTATCAGAGTTTACAGAAACATAGGTCATGTCCCCTAGTTGGAATACAGAAGACAAAAATTGGCCTCAGTGTTCCAAATCTTTTCCAATTCACACAAATCCAGACATAATATCCACCCAGGTAGGGCTCCTTTGCTCTGATTCTGATCATTTTGTGCAATGCATGCTTGGGATGCCTCCAGAGGGTATTTTGGTCCCTGTAGATGCTAATTCTAGTGGACCTATTGGGAAAGCAGGACTAGCTGCCAAAGAGGGAGAGGTTATGGTCCCACTTCCTCTCCCATGCCCTGGCATTCTCTTTCCTTTTCCTTTTCTACACCAAGACCAAGGACCTGAGGCTCTACCTCATTCCTTTCCTCATTGGACTTGGAGAAAAAGACGGATTGCCTTTGGAGGGATCACTGATTGACTTTGATGTATGGGGAAGGCTGGTTGACCATGAACAAATCATTCTTCCCTTCTAGGTTTTATCTCCTCATATGCAAGATAAGAAAGGACAGGGACTCATAGCCCTTTTCCTGTCTCCCTGTCCTCTGGTCACCTTTCCTCTTCCCCTCAGTCATATACCTCCCTGTGGGCCACCAACAGCCTGCACTCTAGTTCTCCAGTACTAAAGACCCCTGATGTGAGCTCTGGAGCATGGGTCTTGGATGAGACCACCATAAATACTGAGGTATCAGATGGACCTGAAAGCCTTGGTCCTGGAGAGTATAGGGTGAGGGAGGGTAGCAAGAGCAAGGAAACCCCAAAGCTTGGGGGGATGGATCAGGAACATTGTCTTCCTCTCTTTTTTCCCATTAAGTCCTAAATTTTCAATTCTATACAGGATGATAGGACTTAATGGGTTAAGATAATCTTTTGCTTTGTGTAAAAATAACGCATGCATATTATAAAATTCAAACAGTATTTAAGAACACAAGGAAAAAAATTGTCTTCAAAATACCACCACCCCAAATAACCATAGCTGACACAAGAGAATATCACTGCAGAGAGTTCTACTCCCCAACTCTTTCTTCATTTGCACACGGGATAGATTGGCAGGTAACTAAGAAGGGAGAGTGATCAAAGGATAGAGAGATGAGTATAATGGAGTGGTTTATAAAAGGATCATACTTTGCATGTTATTATACAAGATATAAAATTTAATTTTCCTTGATTTTTAACAGAAGACAAAAGTACTAATGTAAATCTAATGGAATTAAAATAAATTTTTGCTTATTCCCCACAAGAGATATTTCTCAAAGATACTTCTAAGACTTAGCTGTATTACAAAAAGATTCTGAGACCAGAATCTTTTTTTATTTTAACATGATTCAATTTTAGGCAATATCAACTGACTGGCTGCAATGAAAGGAAATTAACACTCGTACACTTCCTCCAATCTCCCCCCCACTTCCCGAATATTATGAGTAATACTGTTTTTTCCTATTTTTGTCTCTTAATGTGAGTCATTGTCAGTGCATGTGATAAGGATTAAGTGGTACATATAATGGAGGAATGTGATGACAAAGATGTCTATTATAAATACCAAAGAATAGCAATAAAAGAGAGAAATTTTAAATGTAGCCAAGTGTGGCTATATAAATACAATAATAAATTTAACCATCTTTGTGGATCACTGCCTTGTGTTCCTAATTATTGTGAATCACAAGGATAATTATGTATGATTATTTTCAAATATTAGATTGTTTAAATAATAATAAAATTAAAGGAGTAGACCAACTGACTATCTTTAAAGCTTTTATAGTGCTTTGGCAATTCATTTTGCCAAAGCAAATGACTCCCTGGAGTCATCCCCATCTGAGATCAGGGGAGACTCCTCCTATCTCACAGCAGGGCCAGAACTGATACCAACAGCAATGATTTCTAAAATTACTGAGCACTCACTGCCTGCCATCCAGGATTAATTACTTCACCCATATTAGCTGGTTTCATCACCCAACATCCAGTGAGTTTCAATACTATATTCCTAATTTTAAAAGTGAGGGAAGAGGCAGGCTGGTCAAAGAATGCCCAAGTTCCCATACCCAGTGAGTTGTGAACTTCAGCTGTTCACAATAAGTGACAGAGCTGGATTTTGAACACCATTTTCCCTAACTCACTAGCTGTGTGGCCTTGGATTAATCACTCGTCCTCTCTGGGCCAAAGTATCTTCTACAAAAAGGGGACTAATAAGGACTTCCCTGCTGTCACCCAGAGCTTCACACAGGATCAAGTAAGCAGTGCCTGAGAAAGAGCTTTATAAAGCAGCATTATTATCTTCCTCCCTCCAGAACTCACCATGGCACACAGCCGGTGGCCTTGGTCAGGACTCAGGCAGGAATCTGCTCCTGCTGATGAGAAAAACACGACCACAAGTCTACAAAAACAAAACAGTCCTGCCAGAAGATAGATGCAGTGGGGGTGGCGGTGGGGGGCGGGGGGGGGAGTTCCAATGGCCGTGAGCACTTTACCAAGTTCAGGTTCAGAGTGAATTCTGTCCGGACACTATTCATTCAGGGGGTTCATTGTCAAACTACTAGTGGACAGTAGAAGCTGTTGCATTGAGGGACCATCAGGAGACTATAGTCACCACTACTTTGGCCCAGCTCACTTTTTCTTCAGGCCCCAAGTGTTTGTTCACCCCTGGAGTGGACACTCTTGGCTGGGCTGAGCTGCCAACCTGCTTCTCTGGATGAGATGCCTGAAAGGTGAGGGCCAATAAAACACCCTTTTAAAGCTTCAGTCAGTATGAAGAAGGAGGCACCAGGCCAACATTCAGAGCATCAGGAGCTCTGGGAGGCAGAAAAGATGACTTCTGGCCCTAACTCAAAACCATGACCTTGGGCAAGTCCCCTGTCCTCTCAGGGGTTTTGTTTTCCCATCCATAATACAAGGGCTTCCTGGATGTTCTCCCAAGGCCTTCCTAACTGCCTCATGCTGACTGTTCTGGGGAGAGGTGCAATGTGGATATGCTGGCTGCAATTGCTCTGGAAGATTTCCAGAGAGAGGAATCCAGCAAGAATCTGGAGACCACAGAATAAGGCAAAATGCAGTTTAAGAACCCTGGGCCCTGAGTGCAAAGTTATAAACCCACAGCAATTGGTTTTGGGCAAAGAAGAAAGGATAATACTGCAATTCATGGATAATACTGCAGGCACATGGAGAGATGGAGAGAAAGAGAAGCAACAGAAGCCCCCCAAATCAGTAAGCCACAGTGTCTGCCCCGCTAGCAGATGATAGTCTAGGCAAAAGGAAGACTTTGTATAATAAACCAGGGGAGAAGGAAGAGGGATGCAGCAGAGCTGTTTGCACTTACCACTTTTAAATCCTGGGCTGAGGAAGTGTGGTCAACAGTGGGCATTCCCCCTTGGCTTGGGGTAGGAATGTGGCCAGGCAGAAGGGATATCATTAAATACCAACCCAGGCCCTTAAAAAGGAGAAAGAGCTCTAAATAGTCTGGAAAAATCAGATGTTCCCTGAGTTTCACACCTCCAAGACAAGGCCTGTATCCCTAAAGCTCTTTCTTTTCTCAGGTCCCTATGTCCCTCCCAACTGCCCCACCCAGTACCCAAGGCCTTCTATTTTCCAGAAAAAGCCAAGATCCCCAAACTCCCTCCCAGACCCTTCGCTATCCCCATCACTGGCAAGGCCTCTTTCTGACAGCCTGGGAGCTACAACTGAGGCAGGTCAGGAGCAGAATGGAGAATGAATCTTCCCACTAGATCATCAGGATCCCAGGGCTGAACCCTGCCTGGCTGGCCTTCTGCACTCTGCTGCAGATCTAACACAGATCCCAGAAGACAGGAACAGGAGGCAGCTGGGACTTCTCAGCCCAGGGATGGTAGCTACAATGCTGGCAGGGTCACTCACTCAGGACAGCCTCCTGAGTGACATGAGAGAGTTCTGTGACCCAGAACTTTGAAAGATGACAAGAGGATCATTTAGAAGACTGGAACTCATTATTAACATATATCATTGTTTATTAATTTTATATATGTTGACATATGCATGTATACATGCACACATAAATACATATATGTAAGTACACACAGAGTGACTACAAATAAAGTATACCTGTGGCCATTTCAGGGGCCTAGAATCAACTGTCAAACCCTCTTCATCAGAATGGCATTGGCTATGAGTAGTTTCTGTGATGGTTTTTTTCTGGACTTCCTCTGCCTGACCCATCTATACATGCTCACCCACTTACCCATCTTGATGATCCACATCCTGCACAGACCACATTAAACCTCACACTGCCTTGTACAGATCCCATTTATTAACCGATGATAATTCTCCATCTCTTTTTCAAATTTTTATATTTAACTGGGCTTAAAAACACACATACACAACATAACATTTACCATTGAAACCATTTTTAAGAGTATAGTTTAATAATGTTGAGTTTATTCACAATGTTATCCTTCATCTCTCTTTTTGCAATTGCCTCAAAGTACCAAAGTGACAAAGTGCTCTTTTATAATTAGGTTGATTTCAGGAATTTGACTCCTCTTTGTTCCTGCACATATCTGTGTAGAACTGAAGTGCAAAAGGTTCATACCTAACTTCGAATGCACTCCGCTAATGCCTATTATAAATCATCTGCACATTTGCTGACTCTGGATAAAAGCAGGTCAATGCCCTGCAACCAACAACCTTGGGCAGGTCATTGTTACAGGCTGCCTTCCAGGGGACCTGTCTGGAAATGTGCTCACAACACCACTGGAGTAGATCCTTCATGTCAGATGGGGGCATCAGAGGACTGTGACTTTCAACATGGTAGGTGCCTGCTGTGGCCCCTGCTTTGACCCTTGCAGGAAGCACTTGGAAGAAGCAAGTTATGTAATGTCCAGTTCCTCATCTGTAAAATGAGAATAATTTCAAAGCTTGAAAAAATACGACGTACGTGAACTATTTGCTTTGAAGTGAGATATATAGTAAGTGCTTTTTAAGTTCAAATTTTCAAATCCATTTATACTTTGCAATATGCCATACTTAATGTCTACTTTTGTAAAAAATTTTTAATTGACAAATTAAAAATATCTATATTTATGGTGTAAAACATGATGTTTGATATAGGCATACATTGTGAAATGGCTACATCAAATTAATTAGCATGCCCATTATCTCATATACTTAATTTTACAAGGTAAGAATATTTCTGTCTTTGCAATTTGCAAGAATACAGTATGTTGCTATTAACTATAGTCACCCTGTTGTACAATAAATCTCTTGAACTTATTCCCCCTAACTGAAATCTTGTACCCTTTGACCACCATCTCCCAATACTCCCACCTCCATGATAAGTACTTAGTATGTGGAAGAATGGTATTTGTTGTTCTTGTTGTTGGGGATCCTAAATTTCCCCAAACCCTGCATGCCTACAAACATGACTAGAAGCGTTTGCGTAGTGATTTAGATTTCACCAGCTTATATCCCCCTGAGCACCCTCACTCCAGTGGGGTGCCTCTCATGGATGGTGTCTTTGCTCAGAGCAGCTCTCGCTCTGGGCCATCCCTGCTCTACATGGCCCTAATTTCTGAGGCTGCTCCTCACACCCAGCACCACCACATGTGTACAGAAGCCCAATGGTGTCACACGGTCTCTTTCCCTTTGTCTTCCACCCAGCAAAATTCATCTCAAGGAATGTGACTGATGCACTGATGTTTTGCATTCTTTGTAAAATGGTTTCGTTTATACTCAGAACTCCCTGTTCAGCATGAGACAGGATTGAGTGAGTCTCTGGAAACTCTTAAAATGTCAAGAGGCATCTTTAAGGGATAGACACCAAGCTGGGTTCTTATTTCTTACTCCTTCCTCCCCCGAAAGGAGTGTGGTTCCTCAGAAACCACCTCAGAAGCCCAACCCTTCAGGTCACCAGTCATTCCATGGAAGCCAAATCTGTCTCAGAACAAGAGACACACCTAGACTTAGCCAAGATCTATCGTCATAATCCTGCTGCACTTTGACATTCCAAACACAATCTCCCAGACACGGGCCCTGTATTTGTTGTTTATTGATGCAAAATGAGTTATTTCAAATTTAGTAGCTTAAAACAACAAACTTTTATTATGGAGTTAGGAATTCAGGAGTGGTTTAGCTGGGTTATCTTGCTCAGGGTCTCTTTCTCAAAATTGCCACCCAGGGTCAGCCAAGGCTGCAGTCATCTGAGGCTCAGTTGGGTCATACTCAAGCTCACTCATGTGGCTGCTGGCAGAAAGTTTTGTTCTCTGTCACCTGGGCCTCTCCAGAACTTCTTATGGCATGGCTCTCTACAGAGTGAATTATCCAAGAGGGCAGAGTGACCACAACAAAATGGCAGCCTTTCACAGCCTAACCTTAGAAGCCACTTACCATAGCCACTTCTGCCATATGTTTTGTTTTGTTTTCCTTATTTTTCGGATCACACAAGCCCACACAGGTACCAGGTAAAATGTGACCACACAAGGATATGAATAAGGAGCTGGGGATCACAGAGTCACCTTGGAAGCTGGCTACCCACACCCTCTCCCCTCTCCAGCTCCAACCTCTACAGTCTTGCCTTCAAAGTCCAAGAAGGGACTTAGGGTCCCCAAGGATGGAGCTAGGCAATGTCAAAGTAGCCCTGGGACCCAGGGATATGTGTGTGAAGGACAACATAAGGAGGAAAAGAAAAAGGACACAAGAGGACAGGAGTAAACCAGGGGCCACAGATCTTAAAGAAAGTAAGAAAATAAAAAAGCAATATTATGGGAACAGAGAAGACTGGATCTTCAGTGGGTAGAATTGATAGAAGCAAGAGTTTTACAACAGCAGAGATGTAGGCCCCTCTCATGCCACTTGTTCATTGCCAGGATCTGTTCCACGTCTCCTGCTTGGGAGAGCTGCTGTCATCTTGAACTCTACCATATCACTGGCAGAAAGAGAACTCTTGAGGGTCTTGCATTGCTAATGAAGTAGTGCATGTCCCTCCCCTGCACAATCCACTGGCCATAAATGGTCACTCTGGCTCCAACCAGCCACAGAGAGCCAAGAAGTGCAATCCTATCACGTGCCTGGAGGAAGAGAAAACTGGAAATACTTGGCAAACAGCACTCATAATTCCTCAAGGTCTAAAAGGAATAAACTTTTCAGAGAGAAAGGCAGGGACAAGACTAGGGTGGATCCTAGGGGTTAGATCACAAGGCAAAATGAGACCTTTCCAGGGTTTAATCAGAAAGGCCCTTTGCCAGTTACTCCCTCACCCCAGCTCAAGTCATCCTTTGCTGCCTCACACAGCAGTCCAAAGAAGGATTTCTAGGGTCCTCTGCCTCAAGCTTGGGGCATTTCCTGACCTCCCCTTATATAGTACCCCTCTCTCCCCCAGCCTTTTGATCCTGGGGGAGGATGCCTAGACTCCAGGTCACATACCACTCAATTTCATGTTCCAAAATGTAGCCCAAGCCCTTGGGATCCCTGGAGGTAGCTCCCAACCCTCTAGTTCTAACCTGACCACCAGCCAATTGTCACTGGTAGAGTACATCCAAGCTTCCATCAGCCTGAAATGTCCCTGGCCCCTGTTCTCTCCCTTTTGACCAAAATCTCACTTCTAGGAATCTCAGTTTCTTACTCACACTGGCTGGTCCAGTCCAATCAACCCAGACCAAAGATGCCATCTCCCCAGGAGCCTTTCACACAGATACCTGGAGGTGGCTTCAAAACAATACTTTGTAACACTGTCTTATCTCTGCAGACTCCATATGACCTTTCACTTTTATTCACATTCTCATATCCAACAACTGCTTCAGTTGTTAGAGCTGGTTTAGTTACTGGCCAGGCCCCGGCACTTTATTCATTCACTTGTGGATTAAGAAATATCCATGGTTGTCAATAGAACCAGTGCCACCTGACCCCAGTCTCTTACTCCCCATCCCCTAAGCTATTTGCTCAAAAGTACACAGCTTGTAAGTGGCATACCCAGGATTCAAATCTGCCTGGTTCCAGATGTCAGGCTCTTCACCACTAAGTGATATTAAATGGTGGTAAACATACTTAGAAAAGTGCCTCTCCAGGGTTTTAGCCTTAGATGGCATCAGGAGAAATGACAAGGAAAGGGTCATCCTAAGATAGACAATTGGCTGCCTTGCTCAGTCCTCACCATCTGGCTTCAACCACCCTGGAAGTTAAACATCTAAACAGCCACCTGGCAGCTGAACATACAAATTGTCTCATGTAGCAAGAAACTTCAGGAAAGGAGCATGTTGGAGAAAGGTCCGGACTCCATATGATGCCCTCTCCATTCTGAGGTTTGCAGAGCTGCCCTGCCAGGCCATACCAGGCCTTCAAAGAGCTGACCGTGGTAGACAAGTCATTCGTGTTTCCCCCTAAGGGCAGAGTCCAGGCTTTCTTCTGAGGCATCAGAACAATCCATGGCCTCATTGCAGCACCCTCTTCAAACCAATTACTCTGAAGAACTCCCAGGGATTTCAAGACGTCTGCAAACACAGAACCTGTAGAACTGAGTGCCATTCTCAGTGCCTCTGGCTTCAGGAAGCCATGACACAGTGGCCAGAAAGCAGGCGAGGGCAGCAGAGAGCCAGCAGCAGAAGCCCAGGAAAGAGCTAATGATCACAGCTGGGAGAACTCCTGGAGGAAGTGGGAGGGACACACAGAGAACCTCCATCTGCCAAGGAAATCCCCTCCCCTGGGTTCACACAAAGGCCAGTTCAGGTTGAAGCAAAGATGCTACGGGAGCCCAGTGGGAATCGGACCGGAGGAGAAACAGGGAGATGCCAGAGACAACACCACTGAGAGGCAAGAAGAGAGCCAGGAACTTGCTGGAGGTCACCATAGGTCCTGGAGCAGGTCTGAACAGGAGCCAGTCATGTCGTCTTCAGGCCAGGAGAACAGAGAGGAATTTGAGAGGAAACAAAAAAAGCAAAGAAGAAAAGCTGCTCAGTTCATTTTAGGAGATCATCATGACCCCGATAGCAAACCTGTCAAGAAGAGCACAAACACTGGAGGAACATCAGGCCAGAGCCACTTCTGAATGTGCACACAAAACAACTGAAGCACTAACTAAATCAAACACATAGAAAAATTATCTGTGATAGTGAAGCAGGGCTTATTCTAGCACTGTAGGGATGGTTTGGCATTAAAAATCATATTAAAATGATGCAGTTCACCAACAAGAAAATAAATCACTCAGACCTACATTCTGGGGGGAAAAAAAAACAACTAAAATTTCACATCCATGTTGATTTATTTTTAACTTTTAATGTATAGGAAGAGTGGATCAATCTCTTAACAAAGAGTAGCAATATCTTACTTAAAATCAAAATAGTATAAATTACTTCATTAAAATCACAACCAAAACTGGTCATGGTGGTACACACCTATAATCCCAGCTACTCAGCAGGCTGAGACAAGAGGATCACAAATTTGATGCCAGGCTGGGCAACTCACCAAGACACCATCTCAAAATAAAAGATTTAAAAAAAAAGGGCTAGAGATGTTAGATGGTTGGTAAAGCACTCCTGGATTCCATCTCATTTCAAAAAGTTTGAAAACATGACATTGATAAGTGTGTGGGTAAACAGGCATAGGAAAAACAAATGGTTTCTTCTCTATACTTGAATAATTCTCTGTTGGTGTCCCAGTTAGTGTCCTACAATTTATTTCTGAAAGTAACTACTCAGAGTTAGTCAATACCATAGGTTAAGGGCTCAGCCCAACTAGAAGCGCCCCCACCTCCTACTTCAGGCACCAATTGTGGGTCCACAGGTTATCCAGACTTCTGTCTGACAAATTGGGGGTTCTCACAACCCTACTCTCATGCTCATTAATTTGTTAAAATGGCTCATAGTACTCAAGGAAACATTTACTTATATTTACTGGTTTATTGTATGATAAAGGATGAAGAGGAGCAGGGGTGAGGTCCGGAAGTGCGCAGAGCACAGCAACTTCTTTCCCTCTGGAGTTGGAGTGCGCCACCCTCAAAGCACATGAAAGCATTCACCCACCCAGAAGCTCTACAAACCCTTGACGTTAAGGATTTTTATGGAGGCTTCTTCCCACAAGTATGACTGATTATTTCCTCAATCTCTAGTTCCTCTTGCCTCCCTGGAGGACAAGGTATGGGGACAAAGTTCCAAGCTTCTAATCATGACATAGTCTTTCTAGTGATCAGCTCCCAGCCAGGAGTCCATCAAAAGTCATTTCTTTACAACAAAAAAGACATTCCTAGCACCTCTATCACTTAGGAATTTAAAAAGGTTTTTAGGAGAATCTATGTTAGGAACTGGGGCAGATAGATAAACAAGAGAGAGAGATGCATGCAATATATATATTTCTTATTAATTCACAGTATCATATATTGCTATAGCATTGTATATTACAATTTGGCAATATTTAAAATTAAAAATGCATATACCTTTTATTCTAGCAGTTCCTCTTTTAGGGATTAACATACAATGAGTATATACAATATACATTGCAATATACAAGGATATCCTACAGATATGCATGGATCTGTGTAAAAAAGTATAGGTACAATCTTTTTCTTTTTTATTTATTGTTATTACATAAGAAAATGGAAATGACCTAAATAACCATTAATAGGAAATTGTTCAATAAATTGTGGTATCCATTCGATGGTACACTATGCAGCTATAAAAAAGAATGACGGGGGCTTCCTATATACTAAAATGGAATAAAAGTTTAAACATATAATGTTAAGCAAAAATGCAATTTGCATTAGACTGTTCAGAGGAGTGTGGATGGCAGTACATACCTGAAGTCCAAGCTACTTGGGTACGTGGGAGGCTGAAGTAGAAAGATCTCTTGAGTCCAGAAGTTCAAGGCCAACCTGGGCAACAGAGCAAGACTCTGCATTCAATTTAAAAAAAACAAAAACAAACAAACAAAAAAACACTGCACTGTTTTTGTAACTTAGTGGTAGAGCCCTTGTCTAGCAGGCATAGGCACTGGGTTTGATCCTTAGCACCACATAAAAATAAATAAATAAAATAAAGGTATTGTGTCCATCTACAACCACACAAAATATTTTTTTAAAAAAGACTGCATAATTTACTACCATTTGGATATATGCATTATGTATTATTGTATTTACATATTTACTTGTTTATGCATAAAATATCTAGTAATGCATAATGTAATACACTTATTACATCTGCATACTCCATTTTGTTATTTGAATTTTCAGCCAGTAAATATATTATCTATTAACAAATACATTCAGTTTTAAGAAATAAGAGCTGGGAAAATGTTTACAAAAGCATGGGGGGGGGTCTTTGCTTTGTCAGACATAAAATTTACTTTAAAACTACTATTACTAACATTATGAAATGATAATACTGGCAAAGTACTTGACAAACTTGAGAATTAGTAACTTGATACATGACAAAGAAAACATCAGAAATTAAGGAGTAATGTCAAAGTATTCACTCAACCAAAAATTCTGGGGAAAACAACTCTTTGGCAAAAAAAAAAAAAAAAATTCTCCCTTGACATCATACACCCAAGTAAATTCCATATTATTCCAATTTTTAAATGTGCAAAATAAAACTCTACAAAACTAGGTGAAATATATATGGATAGTTAACTTATTTTCATATATTGATGGATTTTCTGTTTTGAATATTAATTCAACTTCCCATTCCTGGGATAAATCCCTCTTGGTTGTGCTTGATTTTCTTTTTCAGATACTGTTGGTTTCAATTTGCTTAAATATTAAGAATTGGTTTTTTTTTACCTTTATTCATGAGAGATATTGGTCTTTATTTCTCTTGTAATATCAGTATCTGCTTGTGGTTTCAGGATAATTCTGACCTTTAAAACAAATTGAGTGATATTTCTCCTCTGTTTTTAAGTGAGTTTGTAGAATTGGTGTTAGTCCATTCTAATATATGATAGAATTCATCCATTAAGCATAAAATTGCTCATATTATTCCCCTTTTTAAAATATCTATAAGATCTGTTATGATTCCCCCCCTTCATCCCTAATGCCTCTCTTCCCTCTCCCTTCTTCCTTCATTTTCCCTCCCTTTTATTAGTCTGATTAGAGGTTTATCAACTTTATTAACCTTTTTAAAAAAGCCCAAGTTTTCAGATGGGCATGGTGGTGCATGCCTATAGTCCACGCTACTCTAGAGACTGAAGCAGAAGAATTGCAAGTTTGAGACCAGGCTCAAAAACCTAGAGAGACCCTGTCTCAAAATAAAAAATAAAAAGGACTGGGGATACAGCTCAGTGTAGATTTCCCCAGTACTGGGAGTTTTAATGACTTTATTAGTTTTCTATGTTGTATTTCATTGATTTCCACTCCCATCTTAATTACTTCCTTCTATCGATTTTGTGTTTGCTTTTCTTGTTCTTTTTTTTATTAAGGCAGAAGCTTACATCATTGATTTCTTCAGACCTTTCTTCTCTAATATAAACATTTAAAGCCAAAATTTATTCAAAAGCACTACTTTAGCTACATACCACAAATTCCGATGTTGTGGTTTTATTGTCATTCAGTTCAAATTGTAATTTCCCTTCTTGGAAAATAACCCCATGGGTTATTTAAAAGAACATCATTTAATTTCCAAATAAGTGTGGATTTTCTTTTGCTATTGATTTCCCATTTAATTCATTTTTAGTCAGAGAACATATTCTATGTGATTTCAATTATTTTAGCGTATCAAAATTTATTTTATGTCCCACAGCATGTTCTGTCTTGGTGAATGTTCCACATGCTCTAAAATTTTAAAATTAAAACATTTTAAAATAAAAAAATATTCTGCTGTTGCTGAGTGCTAATGTTCCATAAATGCCAGGTCAGCCAGTAGGCAGAGTTCCATCTTTATTCTTACTGGTCATCTGTCTGTCCTACCAATTACTAAGAAAGGAGTGTTGAGATCTCCAGCTATAACTGTGGATTTGTTCATTACTTTTGATTTGTTCTTTACTTTTGACTCATAAATTCTGAAGCTCTGTTGTTGGGTGTGCACACATTTTAAATCTTTTTTATTAATCAACCTTTTCAACATTGGGAAACATCCCTCATTATTCTTGGCAATCTTTATTGTGCTAAAGTCTGTTTTGTTTTATATTAATATAGCCACTCCAGTTCTCTGGTAGTAAATATTTACAAAGTATATCTTTTTCTATTCTTTTAAGTTTAATTCATATGTGCCTTCATTTATATATACTTTTTTTTTTAATGTGGTCTTTCTAGATTGCCCCAGCTGGTCTCAAACTGTCAATCCTCCTGCCCCAGGCTCCTGAGTAGGTGGGATTACAGGTATGTGCCATCATGTAATCTGGTTAAAGCTGGTTTCTTCTTGTACACAGCACAAAATTCAGTCTCTGGAGTTTTTTGTTTGGTTATTTTACACTTGATCACTTTTGGTTTGATTTAGTTTAATTTTGTGGTGCTGGAGATAAAACCCAGGGTCTCCTACATGCTAGGCAGGTGCACTAACACTGAGCTTAACCCCCAGCCCTGAGTCTCTGTTTTTAACTAGAGGTTCTGGACCATTTATGCTTAATGTAATTATCAACATAGTTAGATTAAAGTTTATTAGTCTGCTATTCATTTTCTATTTGGTCCCTTTGTTCTTTGTCGTTCTTTCTTTTCCCTTATATCATGAATTCTTTTGAATTACTTGATTGCATTTTAAGTATTCCATTTTATCCACTTATTTGAGAATTTGTTAGCTACACTTATTTGGAGGTATTTTCTTTTTCTTTCTGTTTTGTTTCTGTGATTGCTTCATGTTTTGCACCCACACATTTATCCTACCCTGGTCTACCTTCAAATAATATTATATCACTTCATATATAAGACTTTTTAAGAAATGGTTTCTGTTTCCCCTTCCTGTCGTTTGTGCTATGTGGTCATGCATTTCACTTCTGCGTGTGTAATAATGACCATGAAATGTTCTTGTTCTTCTTTGCTTTTGAGGCACTGGAGATTGAACCCAGGGGTGCTTACCCACTGAGCCACATCCCCAGCCCTTTTTACTTTTTATTTTGAGGCACGGTCTCACTAAATTCCTCAGGATCTTGCTAAATTGCTGAGACTGGCCTCTGCCTCAGCCTCCCCAATTGCTGGGATCACAGGCAGGTGCCACCATGCAGGGCACACTGTTATTTTTTTAAGTGAATTATCTTTTAATAAAATTTTAAAATAAAAAAAA
>JAJEJO010000196.1:1175937-1194598 GCA_020662805.1 Glaucomys volans | reverse complement strand
TTTTCTTTTAAAGATGTTGTTAGAAATAAGGCCTTGTTTTTGTGGTCATTCTTATCTTTGTTCCCCTGTACATAATGTACCTCTTTTTCTCTGGCTGAGTTTCAAGACATTTTCTGTGTCATTGACTTCCAGCAGTCTGATTATGTTGTGCCTTGGTGTGATTTACTTTATGTTTATCTTATCCTGCTTGGGGTTTGTTGAACTTCCTGGGTTTGAGGATCTATAGTTTTTATCCAGTATGAAAACATTTCTGCCATTATCTTCTGCTCCTCCCTTTAGGACTCCAGTTATACATATATTATGCCCCTTATTATTGCCCCATAGGTTATAGAGGTTCTGGACATCTTTTCAGTCTCTTTCCTCTGTTTTTCCCCCTGTTTCTATTGCTTTGTTTTCAAGTTCACTAATCTTTTCTACAGTGTTCAATCTGTTATTAAGCTCATCCAGTGAATTTTTCATTTTATGTATCTGCTAGCTCTGGAATGTCCATTTCCTTCCTTGTTACTTTCATGTTATTATTTAAATACTTGAACATATTAACAATAACTGTTTAAGGTAATTTTCTGTTAATTCCATTATTTCCTTAATATCTACATCTGTTTCTACTACTTATTCTTCTCCTGCTGATGAGTCACTCTTTCTTGCTTCTTCCCATACCTAGTAATGTGCACGTTCTGTTGTTAATTGGCTGTATATTGTTGCCTTCCAACGTAAGTGACTTTGGATCCTGGAACAGAAAAAGACGTCAGTGAAAAACTGGTGAAATCCAAATGGAATCTGTAGTTTAGTTAACAATACTGTGCCAATGTTGATTTGTTATTTTGGACAAATTATCATGGTTATGTTTACATTAAGATAGGCTAAGTGAAGGTGATTCAAGAATTCTTTATACTATCTTTGCAAATTTTCTGTAAATCTAAAATTATTCTCAAATTAAAAGGCTTGTTTTCATTCCTCTCTTTCTTTTTCTATTTATTTTAAGGTACTATTTGTTTTGTTTTCCCTTGCATTTGGTGATAATTTAGGCTTTGTTTCTAAAATGATTTATTTTTTGTTTGTAATTCTTTTGATTTGTCATCTCATTTCTACATTTTTCTAATTCTGATTTATTTTGTTCTTTAACATGTTGTTTGAAATAAAATGCTTTATGATATTATGATATCTCTTTATGAGTGGGTCTTTCTAGAATGAATGTTTCATTGTCTGTAGGTATAATACTGTTACTCCTTTTCTTCATAGAATTTTTTAGCTTAATGCTTTGTTTGCTTATTTCTTTTGTTTTGTTCAAATTACTTTTATAATCCCACAGATTTCTCTTTTCTTATGTTTTCATGTAGCATAAAAAATGGCATCTAAGTCAGGCACAGTGGCACACACCTGTAATCCCAGCTACTGGGGAGACTGAGGCAGGAGGATCATAAGTTTGAGGCCAGTCTGGGCAACTTAGTAAAATACTGTCTCAAAATAAAAACAAAAGAGGGCTGGGAGGTAGCTCAGTGGTAGAGCCCTTGCCTACCATGTGTGAGGTCCTGGATTTAATCTCTAGTACCACTAAAAATAAAAAATAAAATTTCTTTTAAAAGGCAGTCTGCATTCTATAATCTAGTACCACTGAAAAATGGTGGAATGAGAGAGACATCATTACCCTATGTACATGTATGATTAACAATAATGATATTAATGTACATTATGCACAACCATAGAAATGAAAACTTGTACCCCATATGTGTACAATGAATCAAAATGAAGTCTGTAAAAATAATAAAAAAAAATTTTGTAATTTTTTAAAGGCAGTCTGCATCCTATAATAAGTTACTTTTAAAAATCATTCATCATTTTGCTTTCCTGGTTCTTTTTTCCTTCCACACTTTGATCTGAATTTGCTCTTTCTTTAGTTTCTTTTGTCCTTATTCAATTTCAATTCCTCTCCTACAAGTTTCCAGTAGCTTCGGGCCTGTCTTCAAATGGAGCACCACAGGCTACTCAGACTTAAGAGTTCATTTTCAAAGAGGCTAGAGTGCCCTGGTCCCTTTAGGCCTTACCACAAGCCCTTTGTTCTCATCCATCATTCAAGTGGACAAATTCCCATTTTTGCTGCTGCTCTCAAATTGACCCTGCATACTTTTCATCATGTCTGATGTTTTCTCCTGATTTCTCAGATCCATGAGCTGCCCTGTTACTTCCCTCTACTTTGTTCTACGGTATGTCTGTGGTTGGAGCTTGTACTCTGTCACCTAGTTTTGCTGTACAAGTTGACCCTGGGTCTTCATATAGTTCATCATTCTGTTTCTTATATGATGATTCAAGTCATTCATACACTATGTCACCCGCCTCCTGCCATCTTCCTGGAATTCTAATATCTATCACTTTTAAACCAGGGCTGAGGTGGGGAACATTAGCTATTCTGAAGTCACGTTGATATTCCATTTGTAGTCTAACCATAGTGATAGAAACTTGGAAAAAAATCAACTGATGCAAGAAAAAACACCCCACACATTTGCACTGATAATGTATGTAGCAATTTGTGTACTTCTTTTTTACTAAATGATTTACTACATGTGTCTCATATCTGGTATATAATCTTCACAGTGGTCATTTTAATGGCTTCAGGATATCCCATTGAGCAGATGTACCAAAATTTACTCAACTTCTTCCCTATTACTGAACATGTGGGTTGTTTCCATCTTTCAGCCACTTCAGATAATGTTGGCATAAATACCTTTGTGCACTTAGTTTTTTGTTTTTGTTTTTGTTGAATTATTGCCTTATGATAGAATCCCAAGAGTGGAATGGATTGGGTCAAGGGTAGGAACTTCTCCTTGGCTCTGACAATCTATAATCTGAAAATGTGTTTTGAGAATTATTTTTCTTATTCTAGGGGAAAGGTTGAGGCTCAGTTGTTATGGTAAGAATCACGTGAGTGAACAAGGCCTATTTCCCAGGATGGCTGCTAATGTATCTTTTCTGCCAGCCATCAGTTTTTCCTATTCAGTTCAATCAGCTTTCATCTTTCATCCACTTAGCCAACCCATATGGCGGGCCTGCCCTGTATCGGACACTGTGTTCCTCTCTGATACACTGGAGTGAGCTCACATGCTTGTGTGCTGTTCTGATCAAGGACCCATCCAACACACATGATGCAGAGGGGCCCAGTCCAGATGTGCACTGGCCTCATTTCTCTGAGGAGCATGAAGGGTTCTGTGATTACCCTCACCAGGGTGTTCCCTCACCCCTCCTGATATTTCTGAGGTTGTTCATAGAACTCCAGAATCTTTCACCTGGAGAGAACAGGTGTCAGCAATTTATCTCCCCCACCCCCATAGACAAGTTTAGCCCAGGCTTGAGTAGAAAAGGGAGGACCTTAGCAATCAACTGATGCAGTTGCTTAGAAATGATCTTTTTACCTGTATTCCAGAAAACTGGCAAGCAAGAGATAATCCCCATGGTCTCCTAGTCACAACCCACCAGTTATATTGATTCAGTCCATATATTGAATCTTCAGCCTGAATTTCCCTCAGTCTGTCTTTTCAATGTCCACTTGAACCTAACCCAGTCTTGTGCTGAGCCCAGGTCCTCTTGACTTGGGTCCTGGCTGTGGTTCTGCGTCTCTGCCTACCCTAGTCAGCATGTCCCCACATGGAGGCTGGATCCTGCTGCACAACTCCAAGCCACTTGCTGAGTTTGTGGTTCAGTCAACTGAGTACCAAAAAACAAGATCCTATGCCTGTCTCTGCTTTCTTCTCCACAGTCACTCTCAAACACTTGGTGGAGCTTGCAATCACATCTCTTGCCCCAACCTGACCAGAATTCACTACACCTTTAAAGTCACTGTCAAGATCAGTTGACTCCTGGGACCAGTCCATGTTTCTGAGGAGCCTGTGTAACTTGCACCTAACCCTGACAAGGTAATATCACAATGTTTTAAAGGGGAGGAATCTAATTGCCAAAAAGTAGACGTGCATTGCAAAATTCAAATAGTAAATGTGTCTTATACATAGGCCTAGAGTCCAAGTTCTTCATTCCCAAGAGGAAATGAGTAGGCAGAATATCAGAGGAGAAATTTAGGAAAGTAGAAGTCCAATTATAAGTTCTGAGACCTCCAGGGTGAGGAAGGAAAGAAGGCCCCAGGATTTGAGAATAAAATAGGTCTTGTTTTTCAAGACCAGGGCATGAAGTCAGGAAGGTATGAGCAACAGGACTGATTTTTGTGTCATCCCAGATCATCAGGCTGGATGCTAATTATATCTCCAGAATGTCCAATGGGCCTGGAGCAGGTCTGTTCCCATAGGTGCAGGTCAAGGGGTGACATTTAAAGGTCAAGGAAAGAGAAAAAGATAGACAGCTGAGGAAGGATACAGGGGCCAGGAACCAGACTGGACCTCACACATGTTAGATGCTCATGTAGTCCACATGTCAGTTGAGGCCTCCTACATCATATTAAGGAATAATTTTTTTGGCAGTAATGGAGATTGAACCCAGGGCCCTCTCCATGCTAGGAAAGCACTCTACCACTGAAGGTCACTTCTAGCCCTTGAGACCTCCCTGTATCATGAAGGCTAAGTAACCATTGCTCAAAATACACATGACCATGGCCTGCAGAAGGCTAATGCTTTCTTCAAGATTTCTGTAAATACTAGGATGCATATATTCCCATGTGCTGGTTTCTCAGGGATAACACTACATCAATCCAAGCACAAAATTTAGCCCTTTTATGAAAAAACAAAACACTTAACATGCCATATATGAGATGAGAAGACTAAAAAATCCTCTTGTACATTCTTGTTCTCTTAGTCCTTGTTAGCTGCCTTTTGTGATGGTTTTCTCTGTTGACCCTAACACTATATCCTCTTTTACAGCACCCACCCTGACACGCTCCTCTGCCTTCTCTGTCTTCCTTCTCCTGTCTCCCTCCTCTGTTGTTTCCTCTTCCCCATCTCTCCAATTCAGACATAAATTCGTTTTCTTAACTCATGCCAAGAGGCTTTGGGGTATTGGGAGGTGGTGTGGATTCTTGTACCCCTATTGTTTCTTTATCACACTTTTCTCAAAGACACTTATTTTCCATAGAGGAATTCTAGTGCCAGATGTTAAGGTAATTCAAACATTTTCCACCTCAATACACATGTATAAACAGAAAGCATGTAGAATTATTCTGATGCTTGGTTCATGCCAGACCAAACACTAGAATTGTGCTATTCAAAATGGACTAATGAGAAAGTTTGGACCATTCCATCTGATTCAAGAGTGTGCCCCTGTGAGACCTGGTCTCAAAATAAATGAAAAGGGCTGAAGATGTAGCTCGGTAGTACAACACTTGCCTAGCATGGATGAAACCATGGGTTTCAGGTCCAGTACTGAGAAAGAAAAAAAAAGACTGCCTTTGGCCATGACAGCTCAGCTGAATCCCAGAACTGATCCTAGGAAAACCTGATTTGTCTCGTGTCCTGTGAAGATGTTTTAGAAACTGCTATAGGAAAGACACCCAAACTGGAGTAGTGTTTTTATTAGATGAGCCAAAAAGTAGTGCCCAGGGCAGCCAGAAAGTTTCAAGGTTTCTCAAACCTATGTGAATTCTCAGAGTATTCTCAGACTCAAACTTCGGGCTGAAATGTGATATCAGTTCAGTTTAAAATAATGTTCAATGAACATTTCATGTGATTAAACCAGGTAATCAGGTAAGCAATGAAGCTTCATGATAAGCACTTTAAAAGAACCAAACAGAAACTTCCCCATAGAAGAAACAGAAGGCCAATAAATGCATGAAAAAATGTTCAACATTTCTAGCAATCAGGGAAGTACAAATCAAAACTACAGTAAGATTTCATCTCACTCCAGTCAGAATGGCAATGATTAAGAATACAAACAACAATAAATGCTGGCAAGGTTGTGGGGAGAAAGGAACTTGTACATTGTTGGTGGGTCTGCAGATTACTACAACCACTCTGCAAAGCATTTTGGAGATTCCTCAAAAAAAAATTGGGGATGGAACCACCATATCTGCTATCCCACTCCTGGGTATTTTCCCAAAAGATCTAAAATCGACCTACTATAACAACACAGCCACATCAATGTTTATAGCAGCACAATTCCCAATAGCTAAATTAAGGAATCAACCCAGAAGCCCATCAATAGATGAATGAATTAAGAAATTGTGATATGTATATACAATGGAGTTCTACTCAGCCATTTAAAAAAAATGAAATGATGGCATTTGCTGGTAAATGGATGGAAATGGAGAATATCATGCTAAGTGAAGTTAGCCAAACTCAAACACTCAAAAGTCGAATGTTTTCTCTCATGGGCAGAAGCTAGTAAAATAAAGGAAAGAATAGGATAAGATTACATAAAGAACCAATAAAATATTAAAAGGAGAAAAAGGAAGTCTAGTAGAGGAAGGAGAAAAGGGGTGAGGGGAGGACAGGAGGGAAAGGGGGGAAGGGAAAATGAACTGAAATCAATTTCCACGCAAGTAGGAGTTTGTTGGGATGAACCCAACTACTATGTATAGCATAAAGCTCTAATAAAAAAAAATTTAAATTTATTCGAGTTATCACCAAGTGGTATAAACGAACCATCAGTTTATTATGCTCAAGAGTTATATGGATCAGAAATTCAGAAAGGGCATAAAACAGAAAGTTCATATTTGCATCACAATGTCTAGAGCCTCAGCTGGGAAGTCTGAGAGGTGGAGGGTTACTGAGTGACCAGGTGCTGAAAGTATCTGAAAACTCTGTCACTCATATATCTGGTATTTCATGCTGGGATGTACACATGTGTCCCCCATATGGAGTTTCTCATAGCATGGTGGTTAGGTTTTGTGGTAAGAAGCCTCTAAAATCATCCCCAGTGATCTCTACCTGCTGGTATTCACAGCCTTGTGTAATCTTATCCTCTTGAATAACTTGCTTCTAACCAATAGAATACGGTAACATTGATGAGCTATTTCCTCCACAATTAGGATTAGGCTACAAAGGATTGTGCCCTGTCTCTCTCTCTCTCTCTCTCTCTCTCTCTCTCTCTCTCTCTCTTTCCCTCTCTCTCCCTCTCCCTCTTTCTCTCAGCAAAATGCCATGTTGAAAAGGCTCACATGGCAAAGAATTGAGGGTTATCCTGGCCAACAGTCAGTGAGGAACTATGCCCGTCAGTCCAACAACCTTTAAAGAATTGAATCCTGGGCTGGGTATGGTGGTGCATACCTGTAATCCCAGTGGCTCTGGGAGGCTCAAGCAGGAAGATAGTGAGTTCAAAGCCAGCCTTAGCAAAAGCAAGGCACTAAGCAACTCAGTGAGTCCCTGTCTCTAAATAAAATACAAAATAGGACTGAGATGTGGCTCTGTGACTGAGTGCCCCTGAGTTCAATCCCCTGTACTCCCCTCCCCGCAAAAAAAAAAAAAAAAAAATTGAATCCTGAGCCTGGTGTGGTAGTTCCAGTAACTCAGGAGGCTGAGACAAGAGGATCACAAGTTAAAGTCCAGCCTAGACAACTTATTGAGACTTTGTCTCAAAAATAAAAGTAAGAAAGTGCTAGGGGTATGTCTTATTGGTAGAGGATCCCTGGGTTCAATCCCTATTACCACAAAAAAGAAAAATTGAGTCTTGCCCAAAAACCTTGTAAGTGACTTTGGAAGTGGATCCTTCTCCATTCAAACCTTCAAGTGTGACCCCAACCCTCACCAAAACCTTGATTACAGTCTTGTGAGAGATCCTGAGTCAGAGGTCCAGTTAGACCACAGTTGAACTACTGACACAGAGAAATTGTGAGATGGATAATAAATGTGTATTATTTTACACTACTAAGTTTGGGGGTGATTTTTTACATAGCAATAAATATCTAATACAGGTTCCAAGAATGAGTATTCCATAAGAACCAGGAGGAAACTATATCATCTTTTATAACCTGGGCTCACAAATCACATATTATTTCCCCCAAAGTCACAAGCCTCTCAAAATTCTAAGAGGTGATAGAGACCCCTATCTCAAAAGGGAGTGCATACAAAATGTCAGAGTTGTCACAAGAGGAGCCTGAGACAAGAAAATGCTACTGCGATCCTCTTTGGAAAACATACCCTACCCCGTTACTTTCTGGCCATGTCCTGCAACATGGTCAGATCTTCTCATGTGTAATTTCAAGAAAGATGTATATTCTTTTGCTGTTTTGAAACCAAGGTTTTGTTTATGCTCCTCCTAAAATGTCTCCTCTGTTTTTAAGAAATGCTCAATTTCTCAGCATGTCACAATATAAATGGGAGTTCCCCCTCCTGCAGTCAGAGAGACCTCAGAAACATAATTTCCAAGAATGTGACTGTCTGAAGATTCAAGATCCTCTCCACTTAGGAAAGACTCCTAATGAATTACAACACTGCTCTGGCTACATGTTCCAAAACATTCCAGCATTGCCCCACACTCCATGCCAGTTGAGGGGAAGCAGAATCATGAGTGAGGACGGGGTGGACTGATGAACACTTGGGCCAGGCTGACTCCAGTGGAGCTCCTGGTGCTGAGGAGCACATAGAACTCTGAGCAAGAAGGCATCTCAGAAACCAATCAATTCAATTTATTGAATGGTAATGATAGTACTTACATTTAGTGTGGCTGTAATAGCATTACCTTCATATCTGAATGAACTTGATTCTCTATTGTATTGGATGCAACCCCAATACATCAAATTTCACCCATTTGTAAACTCATACTTCTATTTAATGCTTATATCACTCTAGCTGGAGCCTCATCCTACTTGATTTCTAGAAATGCAAGCTTTGATCAAGTTCCCCAGAGAAGAGCTCTCATATCCGACGTTTCTCCCATCCTTTCCACCTCTGCCCACTGACTCCACATGGGAACATGTGTGTCCAAACACCTGCTTCCTTCAGCGTCTGACTTTCCTAAGCCTGCTGCTCTGCCCAGCATGGGTCTTACAGGCCCCTCTACCATTTTCGATTGTGATAACATAAACTAGACTGAAACTCTGATTTCTTTCTTTTCTTTTCTCTTCTTTTCTTTTTTGTGGTTCTTGGGATTGAACCCAGGACGTCATACATTTTAGGCAAATACTCTGTCACTGAGCTGCATCCCTAGCCCTCAGCAGAAACTCTTAACAAGACATTAGTAAAAGTTTGGAGACACAAGAGAATTACAACACAAAGAAACTAAAAAGCAAATACTTTTGCTCAGATTCCCCACGCCCAGGATTGACCTCTACATTCTTTTCTGTTGCTACCATGAAGCCAGGGCCAACCTGCCTCCCCACAGTGGGAATACTCTTGATTCCTCAAATCCTTGAGGTTCAGAAAAAGGAGTCAGTTATTTTCCCACACTCCAATCTGAGGCACATGTCCTGAGTCTTTATTTCCTGTTTTATGGTTGATCTTGTTCCAGGTGGTCTGAGAATTGAAGAATCCATTTCATGGAAATCTCCAACCTCTAAACGTTACCATAATCAGTATTCTGCCCATAGAACACCAAATGTGTGACACTAACAGCACAACCAGTGCTGAAAACCAGCGAAGTGCTTTTCCTCATTGTCTCCTCTAACCAGGAGCCTATGACTGGAGCTATGCAGTGTTCTAACCTTCATTGTTGAGTTCCTGAGTGTCTATGATTGGCTAACTGAAAAAATGGTGCATCCTCTAGAAAATTTCTAAGAGCAAGATATCATAAACAGACAGATGGCAGTCTAAATATATATTTAGAAAATAAACACTGCTCCAAAAGGAACCATTTAGAAAGATCAACTCTGCCCATATGATGACAACATTTTACCTAATTTTGACAAACATTTGAGGTTCTTGGAGACACAATATCGGGTCCTCCCTATTCCAGAGTAAGATTTTTTTCTATCTATGCATAAGGTCTATAGGAGGCATTTTCCTAGACATTTTCTCTTTTAGGAGGCACAAAACTGCTTGCAATTTATGACAGTTATTTCTATCCAGAGAACCAATTTTTGGTTCCAATCTTAGCCATGTTCACTTTGTTAAACGCCCTTTATGGGCAGAGGAAAATGGAATTCTGTGAAATCCAATAGTTCATCTGAATTACACAATCAGAAAATAGAAAAGCTGAAATTGAGAACGCTAGCTACACTGGGTGCTCTGGCTCTTGCTACTGTATCAGGCCATGCTTGATCTGAGAGGAAATGTTATATACCACAAAAATATGCTGTGTGAAGATCAGCCAAACATGCAACAAATCAGTCCCATTCAGCTTGGGATTAAGCAGGACAAACAATAGAGCAGCTTTCAAAAGCTACTTCCGTTTCCAGGATGAGAAGGAAACATAGGGACATAAGTTCTTAGGAGACACCTGCAGTGAGCAGGGATCTGTGCCAAAGATAGGGTGTAAAGAAGAGCCCAAAAAGAGAGGACTCCAAGGAGGATGTCACACTGATTCTCCTTTTCCACAAACTTTCTTCATGCCTGGATCTGTGCTAAGCCGCAGGCATATGACAATGAATAAGTAGGAGACTTCTGGGCCTCTCAATCTGGTAGAGAAGAGAAACAAGTAAATATAGAAATTGCATTCCCCTGATTCAAGCAAAAAGGACATCCTGATTAAATTATCTATGGCAACTCTGAGAACGTTTGTGTCCAAGGACAGTGGGAGCCTGAAGTGGATGTCATTTCCTTTGTTCTATCAACTCTGTTACACCTGGAGAACCCCTGGGCCTTAGCACCTAACATGATCTCTCCAAACCTCACTGCCCTCGTCATAATTTTACCCTGGAATGTCTCAGCCTTTGAGATACAATGCGTAACTCTGACCATTGTCAACAGGCAGTGACACAAAGCACCTGTCGTCTTTGGCAAAGACCAGCTGAGCAAATGCTTAACTCAGGAGCCTGTTATAGTTTCTGTGAAAACAAATTACATCAGTGCTTACCCAAGAGTCTCCCAACGAGGCTAAAGAGTATTTTCTTTGGTAGATGTGTGTGTGTGTGTGTGTGTGTGTGTGTGTGTGAGAGAGAGAGAGAGAGAGAGAGAGCTGCGTGGCTGTCATGTGGCACAAAGGAACTCTGCATAGAGTGAAGTGGCACAAAAGTCTCCATATCTCAGTGCTTTGCGATGCTATCCAGCAGAGCCCTGGAAAACCACTTGGCAGGGCGACAGGTTTTCTGAGAAGTCTCAGCATACAATGCCCTTTGCTGCGGTGAGGAGACAGGAGATCAGCCAAAGTCATTGGTTCCCAGAGAAATAGAGGTTACTGAGTGGCTTCCATGGGCTGGGTACCAGGCCAGAGTTTTCACTTGCCTCTCTTATTTACTTACAACCCATGTGTACTCAGCCCTGTGCTCTTACTCTGGACCCACCTCAAGTCCTACACTTGACAAAGTCACCTCTGGACCAACAGTGAGTAACATAGATTTTACCACAGGCTCCATGAGAACACAAAAGCCACATTTACATGGCAGACCACTAGTAAATCTTAAACTTCAAGACATCTATTGTGTAACATGGTGACTATAGTTAATAACAAGGTATTGTATTCTTGAAAATTGCTAGAAGAATAGATTTTTTGTTCTTGCTGCAAAAAAAAATAAGTATGTGAGGTAATGCATATTTTAATTAGCTCAATTTACCCATTCCGCAATGTATACATATTTCAAAACAGTCTGTCCTCCGTATCCACAGGTTCCACATCCACAGATGCAACTGACTGCAAACAGAAAATATTCGAAAAATAATTGCATCTGTACTGAACATGTACAGAACTTTTTATTTATCATTATTCCCTAAGCAATTCAGTCTAACAACTATTTAAACAGCATTTACATTGTATTAGGCATTATAAGTATTAGAGATAATTTAACGTAGGAGGATGTGCATGGATTATACGCAAATAATACACCTTTTCTTTTTTTTGGTACCAGGGATTGAACCCAGGGGTACTTAACCACTGAGCCACATTCACGGCCCTTTTTTATATTTTATTTTTGAGACAGGGTCTCACTAAGTTGCTCAGGGCTTCACCAAGTTTCTGAGGCTGGCTTTGAACCTGGGATCCTCCTGCCTCAGCCTCTCAAGCCATTGGGATTACAAACGTGAGCCACTAAGCCCATCATACATCATTTTATATAAAGGACTTGAGCATTCAAAGATTTTGATGTCCATGGGTCATCCTGGAACCAATCCCCTATGGATGCCAAGAGAATACTATATATGCATTTTTTATCTGCCAATTAAATGAATAAATTTGACAAAAAAAATCTCAATCCAACACCTCCAATGTCTTCTTTCTTCCCTGCTTCTCCAGTCTTTCTAACTTCTCTGGGACCAGTTTCTCTCTTTCTTCCCTCCCCCTCCACTTCTCTCTGCCTCTCCAAATACACAGATTCTTTAAAATCCCCTCCATATCTTCCCTCTTACTTGCTTAACCCCACATACAAAGCCTAATACTTAATCAAGAGGCAAGAATATCCCATTACTTCTTAAGCAGGACCCTTGTTTCATTCATTCATTTAACAAATGAATGGTTGTCAAGTTCCTAGCACTGATTTGGGTGCAGAAACTTAGTAGTGAACATGACAGACAAAAATATCTGCCCTCACATAGCTTCCATAATCCTTATAGCACTATCCATTTTTCTGTATAAGAAAGCTGAGGTTCAGGGTCAATTTATCCCACAGAGTCAGACACATGGAGCCCAGGAGCAAAATCTAACCCAAAAAAAGCAGCTGGCACAACTCAATCAAGGTTTCCAGAGCCCAGTCAGCTCCCTGGGGTTTGTGGTTAGAGTGGGGGTGCACAGGCCTGGAGAACTAGAAAAGGGATTCAACTGTCACATTACAAGAACAGCCCTGGGAAATGAATAAGTCTGGGTTCAAGTTCTGGCTAGTTACTTATTTGGACTAGTTATTTAATTCTAAGTCTTTGTTTTCTCATCTCAAAAATGAGGATAAATATTAAATTTACCTGCCAAGTGCCCTGGTGCATGTTTATAAGCACAGCTCCTCTGGAGGCTGAGGCAGGAGCATCACAAGTTCAAAGGCAGGCTAGACAACTTAGCAAGAAGTGGTCTCAAAATCAAAACTGAAAAGGGCTGGGGATGTGACTCAGTGGTAAAGTGCCCCTGGATTCGATCCCCAGTACCACACACACACACACACACACACACACACAAACTTGCTTCATAGACTGCGAATTTAATACACACTCCTTAAATCCTTAAATCCTATGCCATGCAAACATGTGCTGTGTTTATTATTTAATTATTCATTTACATTTGCTATTATCATAGGTAGAAAAACTGAACCAAGCTTGACCAAGTAGTAGAACCCCACAGTTTTTCAGCCCAGCACCTTTCTTCTGAGAATACTTTTCCCAATAGCCTCCCCAACTATCCTCATCATCCTTACCAATCAACCCTGTCCATGAGGTTGTTATGGAAGCCAACTTCCACAATATGTTATGGAAGTCATATTGTATGTTATACAATATGGCTCCCCACACACAAGTACTTAAACCAAACTTGATTGATCAGAATCCTTCCCTAGGAAGTTTGCACCAGAACAGAAAAGAGGTCAGTCTCCAGGTAACTAAAGCTGTTACTACTGGCAGCCATGTTTTCAGCCCCATGAACTAGAGAGCAAAGATCGGTCTGCAATAAGAACAAAGAATGGAATTGGTGAGCAGATAGAAGTAGAGATAGAAGATGGAGAGCTGTGCCAACATCTTCACTTCCAAGTTAATGGTACTTAACTTGTTGTGTTCCCTATGAAGACACTCCTCCCTTAAGAAATAAGATTTCTAGACAAGTGGAGCCTAAAGTGGTAAAGATAGAAAGAAAAAAATTCACAGTGGATAATTAAAAGCAATGGTAAGGGGGAAAAAAACTCATTTCCACTCCTTGATTCTTGGACCCATAAAAACTAGCTGTAGAAAAAATAGCAACATGCATTGGTCTCTAATTTAGAGAATATACTACATCCCATAGTAGACTGCCCCAGTTCTGCAAAATATTTCCATCTAGCTGACTCTGTAAGTCTTCAAAAGGTCATTTCACCACTTTATCAGACCAGCCACTTCAAGGTAGTGGGAAACATCATAAGATCAGTGAATTACACAAGCATGGCCCGTGCCATACTTCATTTACTGTGAGATCCCTGGTCAGAAGCAATGCTCTGTGAAATATCATGTGGATAACACATTTGTAAAGCTCTGGATGGTGGCTGAGGTGGAAGTATTGTGAACAAGGAAGACAAAACTGAGTCTGATGTATCCATTCCAGGGAGAACAAAGTCTGTCCTTTCATGATTGAAATTATCCTTTGTAAATAACCTTTCACCAGCTCGCAGGCTGATACTTTTGGGAATGGAACCATGTTGAAGGTTCGGGGTTAGCGTTAACAGGATGAGAAGCAGAAATTGGAAATCCATGTTGCTGAGCCCCTGAATCACCCTATGGACCACTTTTGTTTGGCTTCCTTTGGACTAACACAAGGATGGTTGGGGAAAGAGGCTAACAGAACAGGTAATCTCATCCACCTGTTTATTAAGATCTTCTAGTAAGATCACTGTTTGGTGAGCATTTACATGAAACATAAAACCTTCACATTCTGTTCAAATTCAGAAAGTTCTACTCACATACCACTTTTTCAGACCTCTTAATCGATTTTCCAATCATGATCCTTCTAAGTCTCAATCAGCCAGCCAAACCAGTTGCTACTGTCCCTAATTCAGTATAGATCCTTACTGCCTCACTAGGAGGATTTCCTTCCCCCATCTTTCAAATCTACTTCATTGTGAGATTGTGGTGCTACAACCATTCACTTTCAGGAAATGCCAGCACATTATACCGAACCACCTTCAAATAAATCTGGGAATTCTTTCCTTCACAGCCGACTTGTCATAAAGAACTACTAAGAGGCCACTGGAGCAGGTTGAATGGGAAAGGGGCTATGTGACAGGACTATGGTACCACCCATGCCACGGGCATGTGGGTCAACTTATTACACGTTTAGGACTTACTATATGTCATATATAACACTTCCGTTGAATGATGGAATGCTGCTGTGAATGGCCAATTTTATGGCTTGGAAGGTCAGACAACACCCAATTCATGATGGAAAACTAAGATTGCATAACTTAGTGACTCATAGTCTAATGTTCATAGTCATTCCTCAAGATACATCTCTCCTAGGTATGTATTATTATTATACACATTTACAGATGAAAAGACAAAACCACAAAAATGTTCATAGTCTATTAAAGGGAAAAGAGATTTTAATCCAAAGCCTCCATAATGGTATACTTTATTATTATCCTACCTCAGCCCTTCTACCATGATTGTTATAGTACGGATCATGCATTCATCTTTAATCTAGGCCATGTAAAGACATACCATCCCCTCCAAAACCTACAAGAGAATTCATTATCAGAAAAGGTGTGCTGATTCCAGAAGATGAGAAACAAGTACCTGATAGATAGGTATTGATTATACAAAGCTTGTCTTTATCAAGCTTTACCTATATCCATAGTAAGAATATAGATAAATAAAAATAATTATTATAGAGTGAGGTTAAATGCAAGGATGAGAAAAGAATCAAGTCCTGTGAGAATACATAGAAGGTATGGGGGGGGGGTCAAGAGAATTTTTCTGAGAGAAAACAATATTTGACTTGAGATGTGAAGGATCAGTAGGAAGTAAGGGCAGGGCAAAGGGTGGTGGCAAGGGGAAGAAAGTATGGGTAGAGGGAATAGCAAGTTCCAAGGTGCCAGAGGTGGCAAACAGTACCCTGGTTCATTTCTTGTTTTGACATAACACAAACTCCAGGAGTGGAACAGAACCAGCACAGATGCTAATGGCTGTCATTAAGGAGTCAGGATCCCTTCCATCTTCCACTGCCATCCTTAGCTTTCGACCTTGATTCTCTTGGTAACAAGACAGCTGCTGCTAAAGACACTATGTCTAAGCTCTGTGCTGGAATCAGAAGGCAGAAGATTTCTCATCAAAGATCTTTGCCTTTTTATTTGGAGATGGAAACCCACCTCAGGGGTGTCTGTTGATGTCCCAAAGTACATCACATGGCCATCTCAGGCTATAATGAAGTCTGGGAATTTGTGTATGTTGCTTGCAGCCTCTGTAGAATGTAATAGAAAAGCAGTAGGAATGGTTATTGGGTAAGTCAATCTACAGTTCTGGCCAAGAATGAATGTACTACTTTTGTAATTTTTAATGTAAAAACAGTGCTCTGAAAACTGTAAGGAAACAGCATACCTGGAAGAAATTTCATCATAACCTGGCCTTCCTATTTTTCTTCTATTACTCTATCCAAGTTCCAAGCTTTCATGCTCCCTTTTCTGGTGCTGTATTAATTGGTTACTATAGCAGCCTTTTCAAGTCCTAAATTTTCATATGAATAGAAAAGAAACAGCCATTAGCCTAAGCCTGGAGAGTGGAATGACCACAAAATCCTCTCCAAAGTCCTGGACTCCTTTTGCCTGATAGTCTCCAAAATAAATTTAATTTCTCCATTGACCCGAAGTTCACATTAAACTATTTACTGCCAAGGGTTTGAATTACTGCAAATATGTCCCTTGGGTTTATCCCAGTTGAATTAATAATCAGAGCCCCTGCCACGATCTCTTGTTTGGCAATTACTCTTATTCCATCTCCCTCCTGAACTTAAGACTCATAATTTCCAACTTCCTGCTGCACAAGAACACCTTGATGTCCCACAGGCAAATCTAACTTGGTATGCTATCATGATCTCATGACAATCCCCCTCCAAACTCCTGTATTCCCCTGTCTCAGTGAATGGTACAACTATGAATTAAGTTGTTGAATTAATTTCTCAAATCTGGGCTCAGATCTTCTATTTTCTTTATTTCACATCTCCATTCAGAAAAATCCTATCAACTCTATCACACAGGTGCTCTCTAATCTGCCCTTGTTATCCTCCTCTCATTCAGGTTCAACTCATCTTCTGCCTGAACTGTGTAACAAAAGTGAATAAAATGTCCTAGAGAAACAGAAACAAGGTTGGGCACAGCAGCATATGCCTGTAATCCCAACTACTCAGAAAAATGAGGAAAGGGATTCCAAGTTCAAGGCCAGCCTGGGAAGTTTAGCAAGACCCTGTCTCAATATAGAATTTTAAAGGGGGCTGCGAATGCAGCTTGGGAATAGGGTATACAAGGAGGCCCACAGTTCAATTCCCAGTACAGAAAGAAAAAGAAACAGAAACAAAAGCCTTGGGGCATGAAGAGGAAGGAAGAGCGTCAGGAGATGAGGTCAGAAAGGAAGGCTGTGTCCAGATCCAGCCACACTGAGGAGTGAGCGGTTTGTTTCGGATATTTGTTGTTGTTGCTGCTGCTGCTGGTGTTTTGTTATTACTTTCAGAGCTGTGGGTTTACATGCTAAACAGCACTCTATCACAGAGCTACATCCCAGCCCTTGAATATTTTTTTATTTTAATAATTGTGATGGTAAGCCATTGCAGGACTTGAAAATAAAAGGGAACTGATTTAATAAACTCAAACTAGTTCACCCTCCACACTGACCCTTTATTGCTTTGTAAAACACAGATCAAACTGTACTTTAAAACCCAGGATACCCACAACCCAGTCTAATCATGTGAAAAACATCCAAAAAATTGCAATTAAGAGGGCTGGGGCTATAGCTCAGTGGCAGAGCACTTGCCTAGGATGTGTGAGGCACTGGGTTCTATTCTCAGCACCACATATAAATAAATGAATAAAATAAAGGTCTATCAAAAATTTTTAAAAAATTGCAATTGAGAGATATTCTACAATATACCTGACCAGTACTCCTCAAAACTGTCAAGGTTATCAAAAAAGACAGAGAAGGAGAAAGAAAGGAGAAGGAGTCTGAGAAACTGTGTGGTCCCAGCCAAGAGAGAAGCCAAAGGAGACATAACAATTAACTGGTATCCTACATGGGATCCTGGAACAGAAAAAGGGCAAAAGGTTAAAAAAAAAAAAAGGAAATCTAAGTAAAATGTGGATTTAGTTAATAGTAATGTATCAATATAGATTCATTAATCCTAATAAGTTGCCATACTAATGTAAGATGATAATGATAGCAGAAACTGCAGGGGCTATGTGGGAACTCTCTATACTACTTGCTTTCTGTACAGTCTTTCTGTACATTCCAAACTGTTCCAACAAAAGTATATATACAGGGCTGGGGATATAGCTCAGTTGACAGAGTGCTTGCCTCACAAGCACAAGGCCCTGGGTTCAATCCCCAGCACCGCCAAAAAAAAAAGTATATATACATTTAGGGGATGGGAATGGGAAAGACAGTAGAATGAATCAGACATAACTTTGCTATATTCATGTAAGAATACCCAACCAGCTTAACTCCACATTGTGTACAACCTCAAAAATGGGAAATTATTCTTCATGTATGCATGATATGTCAAAATACATTATACGGTCATGTATCACTGAACAAAAAATTTAAAAAGATTTTTTTTAAGTATATAAATTTAGCCAGGCATGGTGGTACATGCCTGTAATCCCAGTGGCTTGGGAGGCTGAGGCAGGAAGATAACAAGTGCAAAGCCAGCCTCAGCAACTTAGTGAGGCCCTAAGCAACTTAGCAAGACCCTGTCTCTAAATAAAACATAAAAAGGACTGGGGATCTGACTCAGTGGGTAAGTGCACCTGCGTTCAATTCCCCATACTGGAAAAAAAAAAAAG
>JAJEJO010000196.1:1114519-1175837 GCA_020662805.1 Glaucomys volans | reverse complement strand
AAGAAAGAAAGAAAGAAAGAAAGAAAGAAAGAAGAAAGAAGAAAGAAAGAAAGAAAGAAAGAAAGAAAGAAAGAAAGAAAGAAAGAAAGAAAGAAAGAAAGAAAGAAAAGTATATAAATTTAAAAATAATTGGAGTTAGGGTATGGCTCAGTGGTAAAGCACTTGCCTAACATGCATAAGCCCTGGGTTCAATCCCTAGCAAAAAACAAAAACAAAAACAAGACAAAAACTTTACAATAATTCCTTATCTCCTAAAGGAGAAAGGCTAAGTAGAATATACTTAGGGCATCTGGGTGTGGTGATGCACGCCTGTAATCCAAGCAATTCAGGAGGTTGAGCCAGGAGGATCACGAGTTCAAAGCCAGCCTCAGCAACTTAGCGAGGCCCTAAGCAACTCAGTGAGACCCTGTCTCTAAATAAAATACAAAATAGGGCTGGGGATGTGGTTCAGTGACCGAGTGCCCCTGAGTTCAATCCCCGGTTCAAAAAAAGAAAAAAAAGAATATACTTAGGGCATTTTTCCAAGCCATTTTCTTATTCCCCTGCACCTCCAAATCCTACCCAACTACACTGAATACTTCACTTCCCTTTTGTGAAAACTAAAGTTTTTATTCTAGGCCTTTGGGCTTCTGGGCCCTTACACATACTGTTCCCTCTGCCTAGGATGCCCTTCTCAGCTCAGCTAACACTTTGATTATATAATTCCAGTGATTATTTAATTCTCAAGCTGCCCCAATTGCCTCCTCCCATGACATCACTCAGCTCTTGAAACACTAACACATTATCTGCTCACAACAAATTCTAGAAGATCAAGTGGCCCAAGTCAACCACCTCTGCTTCACTCCTAAGGTCTGAGCTGCTAACCAAACCATTACCATCTTTTAAATTTTCCAAGTATTTATACTGTTTTCTTTAAGAAACCTGCCACTCTGAAACCTTTTGATGTATTTCCACTTAAATAAAGATGTGGGACCTTTTAAAAAAATTTGTTTTTCCAAGTAGAAGCCAGAAAAATGGTCCAGCATGGACCCTCCTACCCTCACAATTGCAGGAGGTACATCCAGGCTCTCCAAATGGACCCTTTGAATCCTTCTCTCTTGATCTGAGATCACAGGAGAAATACTAGTGCATCCATATTCCTAGGGCTAGGTGGAGATGAAATTCACTATACAACTTTTCCAAAGAAATTCCCTTTTACAAATCCCTTTTCTTCCCCATACTTCATATTCCTTTGATGTGGGTGAGAAGTTTAATGAAGTGTTAGCAGTTTCAGGTATCTGCTTTGAACACCTATGGATTGACTTACCTTGGCACTTGCTTTGGTGTCTGATACCTACCATGTTGTGCCGCAAATGTCCACACGCTTGGACATCACTCCCCATCCCCTTCTCTGTGCCTTCCTATGCTATGAAGTCTGGAAAATTTAAAACTGTAGTTCCATTGCCACTAGGATACTAGACTCAGTGAAGGGCCCTCACCTCACACGAGTGTTAGACGATATCCGTGAGACCAAGGCCTCAGCCTGCTGGCAACAAGGTCATGGGCCAAGCTCAGCTTTTCAGTGAATGCTCATCAGCTTCCTGGATGTTAGGAGGCAGCTGGATGGCAGGGTTGACAGAAGAGGCATTAGCTTTAGTTATGATCTCCAGATCACAGCCCCAGCAGTACCTTCTGAGTTCTGTTTGCAGCCCCTGACTCCAGCTACCCCAGCTCTTCCAATGATTTTGAATGCTCTTGAAACACTAAAAAATAACAAATAGCTGCTTAAAATACCTACAATAGTTTCTCTGTGTTGGTTTGCCAGGGCTACCACAACAACATACCCTGAATTGGGTGACTAACACAGAAAAAAAAAAAAAAGCTTTCTTAAGGTTCTGGAGGTGGGAAATCCAATGTTAGCAGGTTTGCTTTCTCCTGAGACTTCCCTTCTTGACTTGCTGCTGTTCACTTTTTGCTACATCTTCACATGACCTTTCCTGTGTGTACATTCCTGGTATCTCTCTATATGTCTTAATCTCCCCTCCTTATAAGGATGCCAGAGCAATTGGATTCGGGCCCATCCTAATGGCCTCATTTTAACTAATTTCCTGTTTAAAGACCTGATTTCCAAATTCAGTCACTTTCTGAGGTGCTAGAAGTTAGGACTTCAATATAAAATTCAGTCTATACCAATACCATCCCTGAAACCTGACTGATGCATGTATCTTGATGTCTGCCCATACCACCAATTTAACATCTTGAATGAATGAATGAATGAACACAGTAGAGCTTCACAGCAAAAGTCCTTTCTCTAGGACTTTTTCAGAGAGGCTTCCAGGGTTTTTCTTTTCAGAGAAGCTGCCAGAGTTGTCTTCCAACCTCTCTTCACTGGGACTATATTTTCTCCTGCAATTTTTATGGACAGCAAAGAGACTAACAAGTGGTGTATTAGTTATCGTTTGCTTCTTAACAACATCACACAGATTTAACTGCTTAAAACAATATATATATATACATATATATATTTTTTTTTAATAACTCATTGTTTCTATGGTTCAGAAGTCCAGCCTTAATTTAATTGGCTCCTTAGTTTAGTGTATCACAAGTCTGTAATCAAGATGTCAGTCATGGCCATGGTCTCATCTGAAGCTAGTCTGAGGAAAGATCTGCTCCAAACTCACTCAGAATTCAGCTGGCAGAATTCGGTTCCTGTAGGATTTAGAACTTCAGTCAAGAAAACAACTCATCAAGATGACATTAAGATCATGTACACACAATAGCCCCCAAAAAACAAAATATTTGGGAATCAATCTAACAAAAGAGGTGAAAGACCTCTACAATGAAAACTACAGAATACTAAAGAAAGAAATTGAAGAAGACCTTACAAGATGGAAATATCTCACATGCTCTTGGATGGACAGAATTAATATTGTCAAAATGGCCATACTATCAAAAGTGTTATACAGATTAAATGTAATTCCTATTAAAATTCCAATGTCATTCATAGAACTAGAAAAAGCAATCATAATGTTCATTTGGAAAGATAAGAGACCCAGAATAGCCAAGGCAATCCTTAGCCAGAAGAGTAAAGCAGGAGGTATCACAATACCAGACCTTAAACTATACTGCAGAGCAATACTAACAAAAACAGCATGGTATTGGCACCAAAATAGACATGTAGACAAATGGTACAAAATAGAAGACACAGAGACACACCCACATAAATACACTTATTTCATTCTACACAAAGGCACCCATTGGAGAAAAGATAGCCTATTCCACAAATGGCACTGGGAAAACTGGAAATTCATATGTTATAAAATGAAATTAATCTGTATCTCTCACCCTGCACAAAAATTAACTCAAAGCGGATCAAAGACTTTGGCACTGGAACAGAGACCCTGTGCCTAATAAAACAAAAAGCAGGCCCAAATCTTCATCATGTCAGCTTAGGAACTGACTTCCTTAACAAGACTCCTAAAGTACAAGAAGTAAAATTAAGAATCAATAAATGGTATGGATTCAAACTAAAAAGCTTCTTCTCAGCAAAAGAAGCAATCAATAATTTGAAGAGGGAGCCTACAGAATGGGAGAAAATCTTTACCACATGCACCTCAGATAGAGCACTTTTCTCCAGGATATATAAAGAACTCAAAAAACTTAACAGCAAAGAAACCAAATAACCTAATCAATCAATGGACCAAGGAACTGAACAGACACTTCACAGAAGAAGAAATACAATCAATCAACAAATATGTGAAAAATGTTCATCATTTTTTCAATTTGATTTCAATTTCTAATTTTGCAATTAGAGAAATGCAAATCAAAACTCCTGTAAGAGCCGGGCATGGTGGCGCACGCCTATAATCCCAGCACTTGGGAGGCTGAGGCAGGAGGATCACGAGTTCAAAGCCAGCCTCAGCAACTTAGCGAGGCCCTAAGCAACTCAGTGAGACCCTGTCTCTAAATAAAATACAAAAATAGGGCTGGGGATATGGCTCAGTGGTGGAGCGCCCCTGGGTTCAATCCCCAGTACCAAAAAAAAAACTCCTGTAAGATTTCATCTCACTCCAGTCAGAATGGCAATTATCAAGAATATAAGCAATAATAAGTGTTGACAAGGATGTGAGGGAAAAGGTACATTCATACATTGCTGGTGGGACTGCAAATTGGTGCAGCCACTATGGAAAGCAGTGTGGAGATTCCTCAGAAACTTTGGAATGGAACCACCATTTGACCCAGCTATCCCACTCCTCAGTTTATACCCAAAGGACTTAAAATCAGCATACTACAGTGATTCAGCCACATCAATGTTTATAGCAGCTCAATTCACAATAGCTAAACTATGGAACCAATCTCGATGCTCTTCAACAGATGAATGGATAAATAAAACGTGGTACATATACACAATGAAATAATACTCAGCCTTAAAGAAGAATGAAATTATGGCATTTGCAGGTAAAAGGATAGAACTAGAGAATATCATGCTAAGTGATATAAGCCAATCGCCCAAAACCAAAGGCCAAATGTTTTCTCTGATAAGTGGCTGCTGATCCATAGTTGGGGAGAAGGGAGGAGGGGGGAGGGAAGAATGAAGGAACTTTGGAGTGTACAGAGGGGAGTGAGGGGAGGGGTGGGCCGGTGGGAAGGATGGTAGAATGAAACAGACATTATTTCCCTGTATGCATGTATGATTACAGTACTGGTGTGACTCAGCACCATGTACAGTCAGAGGAGTGAGAAGTTATGCTCCATTTGTTACAAGGTGTCAAAATGTATTCTATGTCATGTATAACCAATTCGAACAAATAAAAAAAACTTTTTAAAAAGATCACATGCAGCATAATCATACATTCCATCAATCTATACTGTATTCTGCTAGTTAGAAATAATCTTATCCAAAGGAAAGAAGAGGAGATTATACGAAAATGTGAATGTCAGAGGCAAGGTTCATGGAGGTCACCTAGAGGGTCTGCTTACCACAGCTGCCATCTGCTTTCTTGGCCTTTTCCTCTTTTCCTCTGTAAGATCTCTGTGATCAGGACCCGGCGCCTTCCTGATGGCCTCAGAACTAGGGAAGGGGGCTATGGGTGGAGTTCAGAGGTAGAGCTCTGGTGTACCATGGGGGAGGCTCTGGGTTTGATCCCTAGATAGGAAGGAAGGAAGGAAGGAAGGAAGGAAGGAAGGAAGGAAGGGAGGGAAGGGAGGGAGGGGCATGGGGACTTCGTTCAGAGCAAGTGCCTCTTCTAGCACAAAGTGTCCCTGTGGGAGCTGTCTGAAAGTAGAGAGCCCATCAGTTTTACTGTCCTAGGTCCAAGAGGGGCAGATGAACTTGGGTTGTTTGACAGGCTCAGCTGCCTGAACCTTTCATGGCTGCTGCTTTAAGCCCTCAGGAGCCCCCCAGGGACAGAGCACTCCTGTCCTTTGCATTTACCAAGGGCCCATTTCCCAAGCACACGGGGCACCCCTCTGCAGCAGCCTCTACCACAGGAGCCTTTCCATCAATGCGAGTGTGTTTATTTTGTGACATTTCAGATTCCAAAGCCCTGAAGGACCAGGGCCTTGCCTGGTTTTCCTTTTTAATTGCTCACTGTTGTGACTAAAATTTGGCATATGTGGATATTCTATATACGTTAGGAAGAACGGATTAATTCCATAACTTGAAAACCAATATCTGGACTACGATCTCAGAATCTAGAGAATTAAATAGACAATTTGTTAAACACTTAGAAAACATAAGGTCCATACAACCAAATTATATTCAGATGTAGAAAGATAGTTAAAATAGATTAAATGGAAAGCAAAATGTAATTACACATGATTTTTTTTGAAAGACAAAAATGTTATGCTAAAGAGTATTGATAATGATAATAATTGATGTAATGAAGGGGCTGGGGTTGTAGCTCAGTGGTAGAGCACTGCCTGGCATGTGCGAGGCCCTATGTTCAATTATCAGCATCACTTATAAATAAATAAAACAAAAGATCCATTGACAACTAAAAAAAAGTTTTAAATAAATAAAAATAATTGACATAATGAATATTATCAGTCATAGTCTACATTTTATTTTTCCTGTAATATGTGACTTTTTCTTTTTGTAGCACTGGGGAACAAATCCAGGGCCTCATGCATGCTAGGCAAGTGCTGTAACACTGAGCTACACATTCAGCCCCATCTTTACATTTTGACTGAAAATACCAAAAAGGAACATAAAGAGCACGAGGAACCCAAGCAGCTCATCAGCGGATTGTGCCTAGTTTCCTTTTCATGTGGTTATTATGTTGATGATTCACAGAATTCAATATAATTCAAGAAACATTTATTAAGAGTCTACCACGTGCAAGGTGTTGAGCCAGTGCCAGACTGCTAGAGGTGGAAATCAAGGGCAGTGTGACTTGACTTCGTTAAGGTGTTCTACAAAGCATCTCATGATCCAGGGGCAGCTAAGGTGGGGAGGATGAGGGGTATAAAAATATTGAGATGATTTTGCAAACTGAATAGCTGTACCCACAGAGGGTTGGTAAATAACCGGAAGTCCATTGGCAGGAAGTTGTCCACATGAGTCACAGTCACCCCCTTATACCCTGCCCTATATATGACTTGACTAAAGAAGGTAAGCACACAGTTTAGCATAATAGCTAAAAGATAAAAGAATCAGGATGCCAAATGATCTAAACATCAGGAAATTCAACAAGGATCATTGTCAAGTTGTGTACTTAAGCTTCCAAAAAACCCAACAGTCCAGATTCATAGGGATTCCTGGCTTGGCAGCAGTTCATGTTAAAAAAAAGAAAAAAAAAAAAGAACTGGGTTTTTAATTGACCACAGATTCATTCTGAGGCATTAATGGAATGTGACTGATAAAAACAAAGACTAGGGCAATTCTTGACCACAGCCATAAATCTAGTGCGCAGATAAGAGGGTGGCAGTCGAATCCTGTTCCAGTCAGACCACACTGGAGTTCTGTTTTCACTTCCAGACTTCCATTTCACAGTTGGAACATGGCACCCTTCACTCATCTTTGTGAAGTGAGATTTTCGTGCACCCTTTTTCCATCCCATGTACTGGCATTCAAAAGTAGTAATCCAAAGTAGGACAAGTGAGCTATACAGCTATACCCTTCTCACATAGCAAGATGTCAAGGCAGCAATCATCATGTCATGTGGACCAGGTCACTTACAGAGATTTCAATCACCCTAGCTTGTTATGAACCGATTATTTTATTGCAACCTCCTTTCCCTGGGGATCTGGGCCTGAATGCAAGGGCATTGAAATGACTAGACATGTGACCTACAGCCATTACATGTACTCCAAAGGATTCTCTCCTCCCCCTCGTCATAAGATTCCATGGGACCGACCTTGCCAGCCTCCTCTAGGACTTTAAATTCACCATTTCATCTGAAAAGTGGAAACCCTGCTATACTTCAATGCAAAGAAGTCATAAGAATTAGATTGCAGAAGGTCCTCCTTCCCCCTCCAGTCGATACTTCTCCTTTCTAGTCAGAGATTTCACTCAATTCTCGCTTCTCCTTCCCAAGCCCTAGTGAGAATTGGGAGTGAGGAAAACTTTAAGGAAGAGAGAAGGAAAAAAGAGGATAGAACTAGGAAAGGAGGAGATTAACCCTGATCCCAAATGGTCTTTATGTTGTTGCTCCAGCAAACCATGCTTCTCTCCCTTTTTGCTCTTGTCCCTCAATCCTCTTCCATTCATTTACCTGCCCAAGGGCTAGTGAAAACCCAGGCTTATAGGGCCCATTCCCTCCAAAGAGGCTGATGTTAAAACTAGAACCAGTCCAGGGGGACCATCTTCCACTCAGGCAAGATGCCTAACCTCAAACCAGGGTAAGGTATAGTCACAGAGCTGCACACACCCTCTTCTTCTTTATCTGACAAATGCCCGAGAAACCGTGGTCTCTTCCACTAAAGCCCTTGGACTGGAAGGATGCAGGTTTGTGCTAAACATTGTGAATCCTGTATCTCATTCAATACCCACAGTAAATCCAGTGTTGAGGTGTATCAGTTAAGCTGTCATCCAATACAAGTAGCAGAAAGCTCAACTCAAAATGACATAAGCAATGAAGAGAATTATTGGTTTATACACCTGAAATAAAAGAAGTAGAACAAACTTTGGGATGGGTAGATTTCAGAGTTCAACAACTTTGTCAAGGAGTCCTCCGTCTTCCTTCTCTCCACCCTGTCATCCACAGTGGGGGCATCCATCTAGGGCTGGCCCTTAGTTTAGTCTCAGAGTGACTTTTCTTTGCTCTTGGAACCACATATAACCTTTTTTATATATAATTTTAGTACTGAGGATTGAACCCAAGGGTGCTCTACCACTGAGCTACACCCCAAGCTATTTTTAAATTTTTATTTTGAGACAGGGGCTTGCTAGGTTACCAAGGCAGACCTTGCACTTGCAATCCTCCTACCTCAGCTTCCCAGGTAACTTGGATCACAGGCCTGATCAACCACAGCACCCGGCTTCCAGCCAGAAGAAACAAGACCTTTCCCTGCCACCACCCCTGGAAACAACCAGAAAGCTTCTACAAGCTCATTGGCCTGAATTAGACCAGGACCCATGAGTGGGTCTACAATATTGGTTTGGAAATGAAATCATTTGAAGCCCAAGCCTTCAGAAGTGGAATGGTCTATTGTGGGGAGAAGAGGATACCCTAACCGAAGTCCCAGTAGTAAACAACAGAAGGAGAACAAATGCTGGAGAGGCAACTGAAAGTCTCTCTTAAGTGTATATTATCCCAGGTTTGCAGAGATGACATCAAGCTCAGAGAGGCTTTGCAGCTGTGCAATGATGGACCCAGGATTCTCAGTCTGCACCCACCATCAGCATATCTTAAGAGATCAAACCATAGAAAAGCCAGAGTAGTTATCCCTTCACCTTCAGCCTAAACCATGTAGGTAGGAAAGGGGAACAAGGATTTCATAAGGCTGAGATCTCAGCCACTGTGTTGGTGCCAGGAGCCACTAAACCACCCACCCCGCAAAGCTGAGGCAGTGTTGAATCTGCATATCCCCTGGTACCATGTCTAGCTCAGCAAATGTCTGTAAACTGAAGAGACTATAAATGTATCGCCCATCATGGTGAGTTCTAGAGCACTATTGTCCATGTCCATTCTGGATTTGGTCAGTGGTGTGGGTTAGCCTGGGAACCTTGCCACAATGCATAACATTGCACCTCCTGGGGAATGTCTTCCAGGTTCCAAAGGACAGATTTGCAAATAGACTTCTGGAGCACAGCCCTGTCCACTGCTGGGAACTGCCTTTGTTGGACTTGTTTATTTGGGAGAGCAGCTCTGGACTTTCACCCAGCAGCTGCCTGGCAGGAGGTGACCTGCCTTTAGCCAACACAGGGTGGGGTTAGCAGGAGAGTAAAACTGATAGCTGCTGCTCCATGCTAACCGGGCACCAGGTTATACCATGGGAGGGGTAAGGGCAGAGTATTGAGAATCCAGAGTACAGCTGGTCTCCCACAGAGGACCTCCATTAAGGAGCATGAGTCTCCCCAGCCTACTTCCACATGGTGGAGGAGGGACAGACAAGGTTGACTCACGTGATGTGAAAGGCTTTTGCAATTTTCAAGGGTCACTGCATAATATCTTTGCTATAAGCAGCTGCTGTTTCTTGTTCCTATTGAGGTCTCTCACAAGGCAGCATCAAATTTTGAGTGTCATGGCCTGCCACAGCCACACTGGCCTTGAAGATTTCTGTGATCTATTTTGAGCAATTTCACTGTTCATGGTTCTGGCAAACTTGTCCATTTTCTGACAATATTTAGAGTCTGAGGTAAGTGTGAAGTAGATAATGACCTTTCAAGTCATGGCACAATGTTCTGTTTAAAGCTTTAATTTCTTCTTCAGAGCATCTGCAAGGTCCTTTGACCCTTTTGCATGGCCTCCTGGAGATCGTGCTGAGTTTCTGTCCACTCATGTGTGCACAGGTTGAGGGAAGTGATGAGTGATGGGCAGAACATCCACGTGTCCTGGGCCGTGAGGCGCATCGAAGCCTGCCCAAACCCCTCCTTTCGTCTCTGCCTTTCCTGCAGCCTGTTCTGGGATGCACCATGCTGACAGACTCCTCTGAGGCATTTCTTTCTCTCTGGACAATTTCGGATCATCCTCAAAACACATGTGAGAGCACACCAACTCCCCCCAGTGAGTAGTTACGAGGATTTGGCTCACATTTCAAGCCTGCCATGGCTGAAACAATACCATATCTGCAACTTAGCTTTAGGTGACTCACCAGAACAGCTATTTTAAACAGAATTTGTAGCGACTAAGATTACATTTGTTCTAGGAAAAACAGACTGAGGGACAAAAGGTTAATGCAATGTTTTTGAAATGCTCTTTTTGAGTTCATAGAAGCCCTGCTATATTTTCTTGACAGCATCCTAGTTACCAGGCACAACAGGAGGGGTAAGTACTGATATCTAAAACACTCAAGAAAAGACCCTGCCTTGACACCATCCAGCAGAAGTGTGTTCATCAGAAGCCAGGTCTGCTGAAGTAGTGATGATCTTGTCCCTCTAGGCACCAGAGAACCTAATACATACCCTTGAAAAATAACATTTGTTGGGCGAGAGCTTTGGTAGCCTTGTGAAAGACAGAGTTTACCAGTCACCTATCCCACCTTATGGTCATCTTCAGGTCTTTCAGCAATTACTGTCCCTACTCTCGTCTCTACCCCAGAATGCCGAAGCAAATTGAATCTCCTAGTTCAGGTTTTTTGATATGGGACAGGGTTTCTAGGAGGAACAAGGAATTGACATACAAGAAATGGGGGCTCCCATGCCACTCACACCAAGTGCACAGGTCAAATTCAACTTCATCATTCTCTTGAGAAGCTGCCTCCCTTCCTGGTGGGGACTGGGAGGTGATGGGAGGAGTGGGGTTGGGCATAACCATCAAAGCCTGAGGATTGTCAGTACTGGGAGGGAAAGTGAAACCACTACCCCCACCCTGTGTCTCTGAGTTCTCCTTCCTGTTTGGGGTCTCTCACTACACTTCCCATTGCCTCTATTACGTCAGTCCCCCAGGGAGATACTGATATTTCTTTAGTGTTCTACAAACCCTGTTCCTAAACTCTTCTTCACTTGGCTGAGACAGGGTAGATCTTTCCCAATGCCTCTACAAAATTCTAAGGGAGAACAAGGGGAGATAAACAAGAAAATACTTGAAGCATAAACATGGTCAAGCTTGTGTAATATCTTAACAATGGTGAAATTTAAGGAATGACACATGGAAGGGAGGAATTTTGTACATTATAGCTTTCTTGCTTAATGATTTTTCAGGAGTCATATTTACTTTGTAAGCAATACACACGCATGTTGAAGCATACACAGTATTTGTTTGGGCCTTCCATAGCATTCTAGCTCTCATGGCTCATTCTACCTTCACACTTTCCACCTGATTAATTCTGAAGCTCTTCCTTGGCTCCTTTCTACCCCCATCCTTGTTCAACAGGTCTCACAGAATTTCCATGGAGAACGATGTGTGATAAGCTTGATCATTCATTCAATATGTGTTCTCTGTGCCAGCTATAGTGCCAGACACTGAGTAATAAGTCATCACATACCTTCAGTGCTTATCAGTACCTCTCAAATGCCTTTCTCCTTGATAGCAGAGAAGATCAAGGGTCATTTCCTTAACACTTCATTCTGTGTCTATCTAAAAAATCCCAGATCTTACTTTTTTAGGGAAAAAAAAAGGCATTCAGAATGATATGAAAAAACACTTAATAGGCTCTATTAATCTCTGCCAATAAAAAGATCACGGTCGAAAGAATTCCTCAGTACAATAATGACAACAATGGAAAGGAACTCATTTGCATACAGATGGATCTTCCCGAAGAAGGCAAAGAGGAAAATCCCACTTTCTGAAATTGTTGGAGCAGCAACAAGTTACTGATATAGTCAAGACGGGGCGATTTCTGTCCTCCGGGTTCCCCAGTCAGATGACTAAGAAACCTTATCAGACCCATCTCAGCTTATGACTGCTGACTTTCCTGCTCTTTACCTGGGCTTCAAGGAGCCACCAAGTCCTCCCTCTTGTCATCTAACCTGAGGTCAAGTATTCCCACTTGAGAGTGATTTAATTTGAGCTAGTCTTCCCTTTCCTGGGGACTCATCTTCCTTCAACTGCCTCAGTTTTCCCAAGGAAGACAAAGATAAAAGATTTGGAGACACCAGAAAAAGAACCTCAAGCCAAGGTTTAGAGCCAATTTTACAGGGAAGAACACATGACCAAGGCCAGGTGGGTTGGCCAAGGAACACCACCCACTGACACACCCTTCAGGGAACCGTCTGTGCTTGGGGAATTTGCCTGCAGTTGTGACTCTCATGACTTCTTTGAACCTAGAGGAAAAGACATCCAAACCTTCAGGTTCCTGGGCCTTGCTCAGGGATCTCATTGGCCAAAGCCATATATATAGCACCACCACCCTCTCCGAAAAATCTGGGATCAGGGAGTCTGCTTTTCCCCCCTTCTGAGTTCCTGTCAGTTTATTCCAATGGTTGGGGCAGGTAGGACTTACTTGTCTGAAAGAAAGCAACCGCCCATGTGGTTTATCTTAGGAAATGGCAGACAGCTGATACAGCACAATATAAACATATATTCCCAAACCCCCCCCCCCCAAATTCTTCGGGGCACTTAGCTAAGATCAAACAATACACAATCATCCTAAAGTCATTTCAAGAATTTATTCCAAAGGAAACAGCAGGTGGCAGCAGAGATTTACATTTTTTTACCCTTCGGACTGGAATGAAAAAGTATCAGGAAATAAGCGCCTCATCTCTGAGTCAGCTGGCCTAGAAATGGGTGCTCTGCCATCTTTAATGCAGAGAGCACAGAATCTCCACAGATGAGCACCATACATTTTAACAAGAGAATCTCAAAAAATGCCCTGCCCCCAAGTCAGAGGCTTGCCTGGTTTTGCAGGCCAGGCAGGAAAGTGAGTGCAGCAGAGTGGCCAGATCGCAGAGGTGCCCATTTTCAAGATGATGGTTGATTGCAATGGAGAGGTCCTCAAAGAAACCTCATTTTGAATAAGTAGAAGTATGCCTAAGAACTGAGCATCCACCTCACGCATATTTACCATCGGTTACCATGCAACCCATGGCAGAAATATGGGGACTGAGAAAGATGGGAGAAAGAAGGAGAGTTAATGAAATCTGTTTCTGGTGCACCTGGAGATTTAGGCACCTCTGAAAGTTACATCACCTCCCCACAGCTGCTGTGGCTCTGGGCTGGAGAGCAGGCAGTGCCAAGACCACTGTCTGGTTTGGTCTCAAACGTCTTCCTTGCCTTAGTGTTGTACTTGGCTGTCAACTTCAGGCTGTGGCTGGAAGGTTTCCACTGCCACAGCGTAGACCTGGAGTTCAGAACCCAAGCTTTTACTGAATTGCTTTGCTGGACAAATCCGGTTTGTCTTTAAGAAGTGACTGGTCACTGGACATGGTGGTGCATGCCTGTGATCCCAGCTACTCGGGAGTCTGAAGTAGGAAGATTACAAGTTTGGTCACAAGTATGTCAGCCTGGGCAACTCACTGAGAGAACGCCTGTCTAAAAATAAGAAATAAAAAGGGCTGGAGATAAAGCTCAATGGTAGAGTGCCCCTGGGTTCAATCCCTGATACTGAAGAAGAAGGAAAAAAAAAAGCCTAGTCAATTCATTTAATCCCAAAATTGTGCTTTGAACTCTCAGACACACTTTCAATTGAGTCACTTCATTTCTATCCAGGAAGTAATTCATTCTTCATTCTTACTTTCTCTCTCTCTCTCTCTCTCTCTCTCTCTCTCTCTCTCTCTCTACCAGAAATTGAACCCAGGGCACTCTACTATTGAACTACATCCACAGCCCTTTTATTTCTTATTTTTTTAGATAGGTTCTTATTAAGTTGCTGAGACTGGCTTCAAGTTTGTGATCTTCCTGCTCCAGCCTCCTATGTATCTGGTCTTACTGGTGGGTGTTACCACACCCAACATAATTGTCTTATTTTTAAAGATAGGGATGCAGGAATTTAGAGGGAATGGAGGATTTTGAGTTATTATTTTTAAAGGTACAAAACTTGTTAAGGGCAGGGGTGGGGAGACAAAATTGAAGACCTTGTTCCTAAGATCCTACACAGATCTTGCAAACAGATGTGTTTGTGAATTTTCTTTTTGGAAGTTGAGTTGACAAAAAGAGTGGGTAGCTTTGGCCTTTTGTAAGGTACATAACTGAATCCATGGCACCTCAGCTCCTGGTGATCGGTGAGAACATTCCTGAAAGGTGCACTGGAATTGGAAGTTCATTTATTTACATAACATGGGGCTTCAGCCCCAAACACATGCGGGTTTTTTTTCCCCCTTTCCTGAAGAAAATATGATTCTATTCTGACAAATTAAGGACAAACTTCACAGTTCTCTGCATGGAAAGGGCCATTTGAAATTATCTGCTAAGAAAAACATTCTGCAATTCCTTTGAACGTAATAAACAATATCTTTTGGGGCAACTTGCTACAAATGTTCCAGAATTCATATCAACATTTAATTCTCCCTCTGTGTGTATGTTCTACACTCCCCAAATATGATGTTAAATCATTTAATGCAGAGAATTGACAGCACCAGGAAAATATTTGGATTGACTGTCTGGAGTTGCCATTATTGGCTTTAATTATGACCTACTGGCTCTTGGGTCCTGAAGCAGCCAGAAAATGAAATATGTGTGCCAAAGTATTCATTAGAATTCCCTTCTCAGTCATTGTTCAGAAAGAAAAAGTTTCCTTCTGGCTCCCATCCTCAGTATTTTAAGTGGAGTCATTAATATGCCAGATTTTTTAAAGGATCCCTCAGAAAACAAGATTATGTGCATACCTTGTATTTTGCATTAAAAAAACATTTTGAAAAGGTCAAATGTCCCTTTGCCTCATTCTATTACCATGAAGAAAGAATGTTTTTTGCAGCCATGATGTTTGTGGGTACTCTCCACCCAGGCTTTCTCTTCCAAGCCTTGCTCTCTTGAATGGACTTGACCCTATAAGCTTCAGGACTGGAAGTTCTGGTGCAGCACAGCTTGATAGAGGAACTATTCAGAAAAGATGGTTGAATTTCCTCTGTTCTTTGATGTTCTCTCACCCTGAATGTAAGATCTTCGGAAAGTTGGAGTAGGAGGGGGGCGGATCTTAGAGATCATTGACTGTATGTCCTTGTTCTATAAATGATTTAACTAAGGCAAAATGGTACATTAACTACCTCAGCTTTGTGTTCTGGCATGGACAAAGAATAGATGCTTTGTTTTGTCTTTTAAATCAGGACATCCCTGTTGTTACTACTAAAAAGAGGGGCCATTTAATGAGCAATCACTACACTGCCAACCAGGGGTGTATCACGCTGTGTCATTCATCCTCTCTGCAAGCCTATAAGGTGAGTATTATTATTCCCATTTCCTTGCTAATGAAACTGAGACTGAAGTTAAAGAGATTTGCCCACAATTACAGGGCTAGGAGGAGGGAGAGTCCATATGCAAACACAAGGTTGTCTAACTTCAAAGCCCATGTCCTTTACTATCCCCACCCTACTGCCTGCCAAATGAACCAAGGTCAGAGTATTAATCAGCAGGGATATCTTGGGCCCTCACATCACTTTAATGTTTCGGATAACGAGGTGAGGGAAGAGTTCTCCCTAGTGATAAAGTAGAAAAGGATGACTGTGTCCAAGCAGTCCCCGCTTAGCAGAATTTGCAAGAAGATCAACAGGGATCATATAGAAGCAACTATTTCTACTATCTGCTTGTCATGTTGAACATGGAAGTGTACTCTGAAAGCTTTTGAAAGACGTCCCAGCTTTTAATAAAAGTTGGCTGATTTGGTGTTGACAATTTGTCTTTCATTTAATAAAAATTTGGTGGGGGGAATTTGGGACAGATGTTTATTTTGGGAAAAAAATTGGGAGTTTTGTTATTTTTTTATGTTCAAGGTCATATAGGGCTGGGAGAGCAGATGTGGTATGAATTAGGGAAGTTGATCTGATTGTTGTCTACAGTGGCACAGATGATGGGGTTATTGCGAGGAAACACGAGTTTTCCATTGAAACATGGTTTGGGAAAGAAACATTGACATTTTAGGAAAAACTAATAAAGTTAAGATAAAGTTGGAATGTTACGTATTAAACTAAAGAACATGAGATGGCAACATTCCAGGGAAACATCTAAGTTTGTTAACTTAGGTGCCAGTGAAAATTTTATACACTGAAATTTTACTTACCCTCAAAGAGAAAAGTCATATATCTGGGTTAGCTATAAATAACCTGCCTGGTTCTACAGTTCCCCTCTTTGTAGCTGAGGTCACTTGAACCCCTCTGCAAGTAACTATGAACCTGGTCAGGGTGACTTCAGGAGCATCACCTCCACATGGGTTTTATCAGTGTTGAAACAGCCCCATCTACCAATACCCCCCTAATCCTCACCAACCTCATGCCTATTGGGCTAGCAAATAGCAGCACTTCAGTGTCTGAAACAGGTCGCAGCACAGAGTAGATTAACAAACTAAAATATGTTGACTGATCGACTAAATGAATGAATGAATAAAATCCTGTTTGTCCTCAATCAAGTGACCCCAAGTCCCTAACCCTATTGTGTGACCAGTGCTGAGACCCAGCCATGATATCATGTCCCTAGGACTGCAGCCCTGCCCTTTTCTCACCAATCCCTTGACAGATGTGTATTAGTTTGTCAGGACCATTACAACCAAATAGCAGTGCACTGGTGGCTTAATCATTAGAAATTTATTGTGTCATAGTTCTAGAGGCCAAAAGTCCTTTGGTTTCTTTCAGACCTCTCTCCTTGGCTTGCAGATAGTCAACTTTCTATGTGTTCTCACATGGTCTTCTTAATGACTTTATTTTAATTTCCCAGTTAAAGGCAGTCACATTCTGAAGTACTGGGGGTTGGGAGTTCAACATACAAATGGGGGTGCTCAATTCAGTCCATAATAAGCAACTCTAGTCCTCTCTGCATCCCAAAGCTGGGCTGCTTCGGGGCTTACCTATGATTTGCTCCTATTATGCACACTTCCCTGCTCTCTGTCATTCTCCCCACCCTCCCACCCAAATGGGGTCTCACTATATCATTTAGACTAGCTTCAAACACACAATCCTCTTGCCTCAGCACCCTGAGTAGTACATAGCACCGCACCCAGCTTCTCTGCCATTCTTGGTGCCCTGTCACGTCCTGCTGTTCCTCCTGGATGCCAACACCCTCCAGCCCAACCACCTGTTCTCTGTTACCTCACCCTCAGCTGGCCTTCTTCCCATCCCTGCAGCTGGTCTTCTCTTTGAACACCTGCCCCCCTGGCTACAGTTAACCCTTCTATTTCTGTCTGTTTTACTAGATGCAACCTTAACTCTAAAGCAAAATAAACATATCAATTCTTATTCTTTGTCTCTTATGGCCACTGGGGTACATTTTTAAAAAGTTAAATGGCAGTGTGTGGACTGGGAGTGTGGCTCAGTGACAGAGTGCCTGTCTAGCATGCATGAGGACCTGGGTTCTACCTGCAGGACCAGAGAAACAAACAAACAATAACAATAAAGAAGAATGGCAATGTGTGGGCCACACAAAATTGAGTGGCCTCGCAAAGGTAAAATTTTACACACAATCACATATGGCATTATTATGCCCCACCCACAGGGAATCGACTTCAATTGGTTTGGAATGGAGCTCATATCAGTAATTTTTTCAAAGTTCCCCCACAATTTTAATTGCTGAAAGGGATTAAGGATCACTGCTCTAACTGGTGTCCATCAAATTGAGAGGAAAGGTTATCAACCAGGCTAGAACAAAGGAGCAACACAAGGCTGGGGGGCTGAAGTCATGTGTGACTTGCAAAGGTATTGGAGTGTGACTCTCCAAATCCAGTCAGCTAAGACAGAGGTGGTGATTTTCCCTGTGGCAATACCAACCCTTTCGTGTTATGAGCTCTGCCCTTTGGTCTAAGAAGTTGGGGGTAGCTTATTAGTGCTCCCAGCCATGTGAGCCTCTGGATGGGGCTCAGCAATGACTCCAGGCACAGGTGAATATCATTTGTGCTGGAGCATGACCTACAGGCTGCTGTTAGTGAAAGCCCCCAGCAGTGGAAGCAAGAACAGTTAACCATGGCTCAGACAACAGTGGGACTCACTCAGATCGCCCAAGTTCCAGGCATTTAACTGGACCCACATGGTGCTGGACTGACCTGCTATCAATGGCTGCTCCTCTCTGTGGGACTTACCACCCCCCTCCCCAGCCTCCTACCATCTCTTAGATCCCCAGAGGACTGGGTGAGAGGTCCTCCTCTGGGCTCCCTCTAGCCTCTTTCTGATAGGAGCAGAGCCCAATCCCTGGTGCTTCAGGCCTTCCCTTTTGATTCTCAAGAGCTTTTTCTTCTCTCAATAAAACCTGCTTCTCTGTAAATAAAAGGCTTTGGCTTTCAAAACTATTGTTTTTGATGTGGGTTTCAAGAGGCTATTTTAGAAGTCAGAAAACTGAACACTGACTGTTTTATTCTGACTGTTTCTTTCTGTTTGCATCCGGTTGTACCAATCCTAATTCTCCTCAAGGCAATGCCTCTGACTTACTAGGGGAAAGGTCAAGTGGAAAATGTGTAGCAAAGAAAAGCAGGAAGATTAACATTTCAAGATTCTCTTCCCACATAAGAAATAGTGCAACACCAACTATTCCTCCCACCTGCTCCCCAAGTCCCAACCAGAGAAAAGGCCTGGAAGTCCTTGCAGGCGAAGCGAGGAGATAATCAGATCTGTCTCCATAAGGAAAGTTCTAAATCACAATTATTAAAACATTGTTTTTTTCAACAAGTCAATATCATGAGAACAAGAGGAATGTTAGAGATACGACAATTTTATTTGGGGCCTGTTTTGAACAAACCACTGTTAAAAGACATTTTTGAGACACTCAGGCCAATTTGATTGTGGAGTGGGTATGAACTGATACCACGGAATTGCTATTAAATGCTAACCTTGATACATGCACTCTGGTTATGCAAGAGAACTTTGTTGTTGCTGTTGTTCTTTTTCTTAACAGATGCATACTAAAATATGTGGGGATAAACCAATAAAATGTCTGGGGAAAAGAAAAGATGCCAGACACAGGGGTCTGTGATCCTAGTAGCCTGTGATCCTAGCTACTCCAGAGGTTGAGGCAGGAGGCCCACAAGTTCAAAGCCAGCCTTGGCAACTCAGCAAGACCCTTTCTCAAAATAAAAAATAAAAAGGGATGGGAGTATAGCTGAGTAGTAAAGCACCCTGAATTCAATCCCCAGTACTGCAAAAAAAAAAAAAAAAAAGGAAAAAAAAAGAAAAAAAAAGAAAGAAAGAAAAAAGAAAGGGAAGGAAAGAAAGGATAGTCTGGAATAAAACAAAAAATAGAAAAGAAAAAGAGATAGGCATGTGTTGTACAATCATGATAATTGTTAGACTTTAATAAAGAGTATATGGAGACTCATTACATTATTATCTCTATCTTTTACGTAACTTTGAAAAGTTTCATAATAATCCTTTTAATTGTTAAACTAGTGCATAAAAATACAGACTGAACAATGGAAGAGAATAAAAGGCCCAAAAAGAAATTTACTGTTCAAGAATTTATTACTGATTTATAGGCAGATGGACTCTTTTTTGACAAGGAGATCCAAAAAATAAAGATTAGAGAGGACCAAATGGAACCTGGGGAAATAGTCTTTCTTTCCACCCCCTTGTCTCTCCATGAATCTTAAGAAATAACCCAGGATATGATTTTTGACACTGAAAGATGTCAAAGTGCTGGGTGTGGTGGTACATACCTGTAATCCCAGCAGCTCTCGGGAGACTGAGGCAGGAGGATCGGGAGTTCAAAGCCAGCCTCAGCAACATAGTGAGGCCCTAAGCAATTCAGTGAGACCTGTCTCTAAATAAAATACAAAATAGGGCTGGGGATGTGGTTCAGTGGTCAGTGCACCTGAGTTCAATTCCAAAAAAAGAAAGATGTCAAAGCTATATGAATGAGTAGGAAAAAGCATGTAATAGACAAACATGATCCCACTTATTTTGTTTAATTTGCTCTAATTAGTTCTACATGACAGTAGATCCCACTTATTTTTAATTGTGTGGCCCATTAGGGAAAGTTCACAACACCAATAAATAAATGAAGATATGTCAAAATTCACTAGTAGTCAGTCATGGAAACTCAAACAAAAACACTTTATTTATTTATGTATTTATTTATTTGAGGCAGTGCTGGGAATCAAACCCAGAAGCTTATACACTAAGCAAGCATTCTATCACTGAACTTCATTCTCAGCCCTGGATAACATTACTTTTACACCCATCAAAGTGGCAAACATCAGAAGAGAGGACCCATACTGTATTTGTCAGGGCTCTGCAGAGACAGATAATTGAGCATGAGAATTGCCTCACACAATCATGGAGGCTGAGAAGTCCCAAGACATACTGTCTACAAGCTGGAAGACCAGGAAAGCCAGAAGTATGATTCAGTCTGAGTCCAAAGGCCTGAGAACCAGGAGAGCTGAGGGTGTAACTCCCAGTCTGACAGGGTGGAGGGTGGTGCTGTGAGTGTAAGTCCCAGAGTCTGAAGGTCCTAGATCTAGTGTCTTATAGGCAGAAGAAGATGAACGTTCCAACTTAAGAAGAGAGAGGAATTGGCCTTTCTCCCATCTTTGTTTCATTCCAGTTCTCAATAGATTGGATGAAGCCTGGTAAGGGCAGATCTTCTTTAATAGCTGATTCAAATGCTAATCTCTTCTGCAAACACCCTCACAGACACGCCCAGAAATAATGTTTTACCAGCTATCTGGATATCTTTAAATCTAGTCAAGTTGACACATAAAATTAACCATTACACCTGCCATGTTGGCGAGCATATGAAGAGATGGGAACGCTCATGCACTCCTGGTGGGAATACAAACTGACACAGGCATCCTCAAAAAATCTTACACAATTTGGCAGCATCCGTATGTAGGAAGTTTTTGAACAAATGATGAAAGTTTGTAATACATTTCCTCAAAAACTTTTCATTCAGATCCATAGAGGTCACAAAACTGGGCATTCATCTATGTATTATTTGTAGCAGAGGGATATTGTAGGCAACCCAAGTAACCCTCATTAAAAGATAAGAAGAGTGAAATGTGGTAGAATGTGTGTGTGTGTATGTGTGTGTGTGTGTGTGTGTGTGAGAGAGAGAGAGAGAGAATATTAGAAAACAACAAAAATGGCAACACAATAGATTTGTGTGTTACCAACATATCTTGTGAAACAATATAAGTTTCACAAAATTACATACATAGAATTAGCATAGCTATCAAAAATTAGGGAGGATTCTTCTAAAAGAGACAGGAAGAAAAACGAGAATTAAAGGAGAAAAAAATAAAATGATTAAAACAGAATACTTTCACAGACTGATAATAATTTCCTTAAACAGAAGTGAGTTTAATTCAGCTCTCTCCATCTGAGTTTCTTTTCTTTTCTTTTTTTTTTTTTCTTCTCAGTACTGGAAATAGACCCTAGGATCACTCTATCACTGAGCTATATCCCAGCCCTTTTTGTTTTTTATTTTGAAACAGATCTTGCTGAGTTGCCCAGGCTGGCCTCTGTTTGTGATCTCCTGCCTCAGCCTCCTAAGTAGCTGGGATTACAGTCATGTACCACCATGCCTGGCTCCAGGTTCCAATTTTTAAAGTTAGAGATAATGTATTAAAATGTCTAAGGGGTACATATGAAAATATTAATAGTGGTTATCTCTGGGAGGGGTATTAAAGGTGAATATTGTTGCTACACTTAATAACTATTGTGTAACAAGCAAAACACTTTTTATTTTAAAAAACACATCTTTCTACTCAGAATTACTTTCCTGCTGTTGGATAAATGTACAATAACCTACTAAAGTCAGCTGCCTGTGTGGTCACAGTCATTTTATTGTTTTTCCAGAATGTTCCAAAATAGCTCTGGAACAAGACCAGTGGGACCACCAGATAGCTATCTAGCCTCACCCTTCTTTCCATGCAAATGAAGACCAAGCCTCCAACTCGGCTTTGGCAGAAACCTCTGTGGGACTCGGGATAACAAGGCCCTCTCCTTGGCTGGGGAAAGGAGGGGCAGCACTCATAACTCTCTCAGAGTCAGCTCAGAACATCTTCTGAAAAGTTGCCTTGAGCAGCAGTTGCCAAGACAAAAGGTCCCACCTCAAGGGTGGGAACTCTATTTGCAGCTTTGTAGACACAGGTGTTCTTCCAGCGACTTAAGACCTACAGTGTGGGACAGTGTTTGGCCAGGAATAGCTCAGAAGGCCTTCCCCTCAAAAGCCAGCTCTTGAGGGCTTCAGTGTATGTTCTAACTATATTTGGCAATACAAACCAAAGAGGTCAGTGGCTTAGCTCAAGGGGGCGGAAATGGCTATTCCTGATTTATAATCCCTGCTTCAAACCAGGACCAAGAATTTAAAATTCACTTCATTTATTTATTCTGTATGCACTGAGCTTACTGTTGAAGCAATTCTCCCTCCCAGTTCTACCAGTCCTCCTTCAGAACCACAGGTGTAAATCACCTAACCAAGTCACCCCTGTAGTAGAGGACTCTCAGGGACATCTGGCTTGAGAACCTAAATATTAAAAGTTTTCCATTTTACTCCTTATGGCTTCAGAGCATTGAAATATCCCATAGTACCTGGGTGCACATCCAGGTTCCACCACTTATTAGTCACTGTGTGACCTTGGCTAAGTTACTTTATGTCTCTGAGGTTCAGTTTCCTTATCTACAAACAGAGATAATAACACCTACTTCACAAGGCTGCTGTGAGAACTAAATAAGATAAGGTATATAAAGTGGCTAGAATATCTGACACCAAATGCATGCTAAAAAAAGAATCGGTTTCCAGTCCCCTCTCTCACTCCCTTCCACCCTCCATGTTCAGCCAACATGTTGGCTCTTCAAGAAACTGCCTGGTACCAGTGACTGATTACGAATGGATAGTACCATCCCATAGCCAGCAACAGTAGCTGCAGATAAAAACTGGGACTACTTCTCAGCTGTGAACAGGTTGAATCAGCTCACAAATGACTCACTGCTTTTGATAAATGATGTGTTCTTGGCATCAAGAGACCCTACCCTGATAAGCTTCAGCACCTTATGAAAAGACAAAGCAAAACAACAACAAACAAACAAACAAAACCCCAGAAGTCTCACCGAATAGCTTACAGAGAAGCCTAGGCTTTGATGGTGACCTTCAGCTAATCCTGACCATGTAGCAGACTGTTCATAGGAGGGTCTCTGTCTCCTCAGAAATGTCTGCAGTCACAGGACTGGCAGTGGGAAGGACTCCAGCTGAGCAGCTGCCTCTCCCCTCTCAGAGCTGCACCATTTCAGCTGCACTTGCCTCAGATTCCCTGAAGTCATAAGACTCCTCAGGGAAGGCTAGATGCCTGTTCCCTGCTTACAACAGCCCCAAGCTAGTGCCCAACCTGCCTTTGGCAGCTTGGTCTGGTGGTTGAAGCTCTGCCAGGGTGAGGTTTGGCTGGCGGGCCCTGTGGGGATGGGACAAAACCTGGCTCAAGGAAGAAGGTAAGTAATCTTCAGCCACTATCTGTGGAGCTGAAGTGTTCACAGTTCTTTGAAGTTTCTGTAGCCCCTTCAGACCTCCCCAAATCCACTCCTGGCACAGAAATTCCTTGACTGGAGTTTCTAGTCACTCCTTCATTCAGACATCCTGTACCTTTCCAAGTGCCTGGCACAGAGTTCCTTCCAAGTGAATATTTATTAAGAAGTCCTTTAGGACATGATAGTCTGTTGCTGCATTTGTAAACCCCTAAATTCTGTTGAACCTCACAAAATTGTTAGGATCAAACAGACTACTGTATAAGACTGACATTTGTCAACAGCCAGGTGCCAAAAACTGAGGTCCTGTATGAAAATTTCATGTTCTAGGGTCTTCTTTCTCCTAAACTGAAACTGCTGCCAGTTGCAGTGTAATCCCAGCAAGTCTGGAATTCCAGTAAATTGAAGCCTGAGGAAGGTCACAAGTTCAAAGCAAACCTCAGCAACTTAGTAGGACTCCATTTCAAAATAACAATAAAAACGGCTGAGGGTGTAACTCAGTGGTAGAGCACCCCTGGGTTCAATCCCCAGTCAAAAAAAGAAAAAGAAAAAGAAAGAAACTGCCTCAGAATCGGGTAGTCTCTCGACAACCTTCCTGTGTATGTGCATGCTGCTTCCGCAAGAAAGAACCATTTTCAGAGGGGGCCTATAATGTGCAATTGAGGCAAAAGCCCCAGAGGGAGGAAAGCCACTCTGGAAACATTTCCATCCTCCAAACCAACTTCAGACTTTCCGCACTAGATAGATTTCTGAGATCCCACAGAAGCACCCATATTTTTGTCATGCTCTGAAGTGGAAAGGCCAGGGAAACTTTGTAGAAAAGACAGAGAATTGGGCTGGGGATATAGCTCAGTTGGTAGAGTGCTTGCCTGTCAAGCACAAGGCCCTGGGTTCAATCTCCAGTACCGAAAAAAAAAAAAGAAAAGAAAAAAGAAAAGACAGAGAATTGGTCTCCATCTGGGGTCTTCAGGATATTGGCTGGGACAAACGGGACAGGAAAATCAAAATCAGGGATGCCTCTTCCATCAACAGGTACACTGCCTCCCCCTACCTTCCCCTCCTGTCCTAACTCTTCCTGTGCTCCTAGTCGCTCAATGTCTAGCATCTATCAATGGAACTGGGGGTAAACTTCTAAGATGATAAGTCATAAAGAAAGGAGCAGGAAGGAAGGAAGGAAGGAGAGAAAGGAAGGCCAGAGAGAAGGGGGAGAAAAATGAAAAAGGCTTCGCAAGGAGGAAGGAAGAGAAGAGCTGCAAGGGGAGGCGGAACAATGAAGGTCTCTGGCCGTCCGAGGCGCACGGTTCCGGCGGCACGTCCGTCCCGCCCGCCTGCGGCCAGCAGCTGCACGCTGCGCAGCGTGTGGGCGCTGAGTCACTGTCCTAGAACAGCAAGCCGCCGTGCAGGTCGCGGGGGGAGGGGGCTGGATGGCATTTGCGAACTTTTTTTTTTTTTTTTGCTTCTTTCCTCTTTCATTAAGGATGTGTGCCGACTCCCACGTAGGAGAACTTATTAAACCGCACGTACTGCCTCATGGCTTTTGGGGCCAATCCGAGGCTGTCGGCAGGGGGCGCCACAGCCTCGCTTATGGGCCCACCAGCTTGCTGGGAGCTCGGGCGGAAAGAGGACTAGGGTGCTAGTTCCCGAGATACACGAACATTTTATGCTGGGGTAGTTTCTAATTTTGACACCCTCAGCTGCCAGAGTAAACTCCCCACTAAACCTCGAAGACCACCCAACTGTCTCGCTTTCATTCAGTGTTCCGTGAACAGTACCATAAAACTGGGCCTCGGTTGCGCAAGACCGGGAGCCCAGGCTCCCCTCCCCAGTAAGGCTCACCCTACCCCGCCCCTCCTGGCTGCCACGCGAGGTGGTGACCTCGGGCGTCTCTGAGAAACTCTGATTCGCACCCAAGACACGCGCTCTGCGCGCCCCACATGGAGAACCCAGCTCGTGACAACTAAGCTCTGTTGGGTCAGAGCTCTGAGGGGTCAGCTCGGACCCGTATCTCCATGTCTCCTCTCCAAGACCGGCGGTTAGACCCCAAGTTTCTGAGCGATCACGAGCAGTACCCTCCCTGCCTTGTTGCGTGAACTGAGAATGAATCAGCATTGAGACAGTTTATTGGTTTGCTGTTCGCACATCACCCATTTTATGTAAATAGGTTATACAGAGACACAAGGTTTCCTTCTTTCACAGGCAGTATCCAGGCACTCTATTTTACACACGCACGCGCGCGCGCACACACTCACACACACATTCTACGAACCAATGTTACACCTTGCTGAGACATTCACGTCTTAAAACAGGGGGAAGGGACAATATAATTGCTTTAAAATGCCCTTAATACAATATATAACGTACAAAAATATCTCTATATATTTGAAGTTACAAAAAAAATTTTGACAGCAACAAACTTAAATATTGATAGTTACCTCTGTATGTACAACACGCATTGCACTTTTCCTCTCTAGGTTTGGAAAGTTCAAGTAATATTGAGGCTTGCGCCCCGTAGGGTGACACCCCATGAGAAATAAGTTTGTGAGCGGGCAAAGCAGTGGTTCAGACCCCTGCCCCAAGGGTCTCAGCATTTAATTCTTAGTTTCTCCTCTCCGTAAGCCTGGCACTTCCTCGGATTCCTCTGCCCTCCCTGGGCACCCAAGACTCATAGGGGTGAAGAAAGCTCTCAGCACTGAAGGAGAGGGGGCTCTGCAATGCCAGCGCTTGCAGCTGAACAGTGCCTTCTGGACTCCAGGTATCTGCAAGATGGTCTCAGCCTGGTCCCCCGAAGTCCCCTGCTCTAGGAGGCGCCAACTTGCTCGACTGTTCGATGCTGTCACGGGCGCCTAAATCCTAAGGAGGGTGGAGAGCACTTGATGCAACCGGGAACCCGCAGCCGCGCGTGCCTGCGGCTCGGAAGACACCAGAGTCCGGCCCTGGCCCGCCTCTGGCAAGGAACGACGGCGCCGGCGGCCATAGCCTTGGGGGCTGATCTTGCTCCTAGGGGCGACACCATCCTTGTCCTTGTCTGTGAACTGATAGATCTGGTGTGCCAGCTTCTGCACCGTGCATGTCCCGAAACGGCAGCCAAAGCTCCGGAGGCCCTGGAAGTTATTCATACTCTGGCGGTAGCGCTTGACTCGGATGCGGGCGGCGTCCGGACTGCTGGGAAGGGGAAAGAAGGCTACTTTAGACCCTAACAAGCAGAGCTTTGGCCCCAGTCATTAAGAACGAGAGTCATGCTAGGACCCAAGGGAGTTGGAAACTGGGATCCGAGCTGCAAATTCAGTCCTGGCCATGCCCAGAGCCAGGACAGAGGAAAGGGATAACTCCTTCCGCACACCCCTTCCCTGCACCGGGCGTAGTTACCTGATCTGAGGGCTGTGAGAAGCGCCTTTCACATCCTGGGGCCGAATAAGAGTCTGGGCAGGCTCGGCCTTCATGTCAGCAAGCCCAGTGGGGTAGCTGCTGGACACTCGCAGTTCTCTCTTCCCACGACTTACAGCCCACTTGTTCCATCTATTAAACACAAGCAGAGCCAATTCCAGTGAGTTCAGGCAACTTACCCCACCGTTCCTGTTCTCATTCACTCTTTTATTTTTTAAATTATTTATGGTACTAGGGATCCAACCCAGGGTCTCGCGAATGCTAAGCAAGCTCTTTGCCACTGGTCTACATCCTCAGCCCCTCCCATCCACTTCTAACCCCTGGAGACTAACGATCAGTTTCCCCTGGTTCGTCAGGTGTCAGGATTGGGGCAGACCCTGCTAGGACTCACTTCTTTCTGAACTCCGACGCCACGTCGAGCCGAGCAGTGTCGGCGCCTAGGAAGGCGAGTGAGCCCAGGAACATCAGAGCGACGGAAAATAGTTTCATTCTGGCAGTGCACAGACCCTGGAAAAGTAGAAAGAACGAGCTTGAGCACCCCGCCTGCTGCACCGCCCAGGCGGGGCGCCGCGGGCGGGCTGGGGCCCCGGAGTCGGCGGTCTCAGCCCCTCGCTCTCCTTGGCTTAGGCGCTTATCTCCCCAACGCGCAGAGGCGCCAGAGACGTTTGCACCAGCCGGTGACCGGCCCCACAGGGGACGCAGCTGCACAGCGCCAGTCTCCCAGAGGATCTCTGCTCAATGCTTGGAACTTGGTTTATGAAACAGAGAAGACTAGGTCTCTGCAGCTCCATCTTTATGCATGAGCGGGGTCGGGATGCGGGGTGTACCCCGCAGAGAATTAATTCCCCAAAGTGGGTTATTTTCCTCACCCAGCGCTCCCAGTTTCGGGTTTTGGCAAATGCCCTCCTTTAACTCCCTGGGCCTGCAGCACCTACCTGCTGAAGCGGTGATCTGTCAAGTACTTGGAGGAAAAGGTCCGAGACGTCCCTCTGACAGTGGCAAAACACCAAAGTCCAAGACTGCGATGAGACGCCAGAAGTGGTAAGGCTGAAGCTGTTCTGCCTAGTGTCACCAAGAAACCACTGAGTGGCCAGCTCTGGTTCCTGCGCTTTATAAGAGCTCAGGGGGCGGGGCCTGTCCTGCCCTCGCGCCCTCCCTTTCCTCTCTCGCGCGCTCTCGGAGCGCAATACTCTCCCGTGAGTGTGGGGTTGGGGGATCTCTTGTGCCTAGAGGGCTCACAGATGGACTCCAGGAGATTGGTGGATTAACTTCCACAGTACTAATTCTCTGGCATGGGTAGAGATGGTAAGGAGGGGCGAAGGATGACCAAGAAAACCTCTGCGGATCCTTATCCCAGGACCTGTACAACCCAGTGAGGGGCCTTCTGGGCAACGAGTTGCTAGAGCCAGAGCCGGAGGACCGTGCGCCTGGCCCGAGCCTGGGACCTGGGGAGCTGTGGCTTCGAGGGGACCGCGCCCCCTGCCGGCTCCGCGCCTGACCTAGACTCGACCCCAGACTCCCGCGGAGCCGCAGGGGCAGGGTACGGAACCCAGTAGAGGAGTGGGACAGCCAGCCCCACCCCCATCCCCAAGAGCCGGAGATGTCTGGACGTTTCTGGATGGGCTAGTAATATTTCACAATAAGGGCAAAGCTCGAAACGGTTGAATTGAGAATTGGGATTTGGAGGGGATAGTTATCCGAAGTTTCAGAATTTACGTGTCTATTTGGAAATTCAGGAATATTTGGAAAATTAGGAAGACAGTTGCCGTTTTATCCCCCCCCCACCCTGTAATCCAATTATGCCTTATAAGGTTATAACCTGAGAGTTTGCCTGGCTGCCTTCATCCACCCATTGTAAACGTGAGGATTGACTGCCAGGGAGCACACTAACGCTTCACGTATGTTAATCGCTTTGCAGTTTACAGAGCAATGCCACATCCCGATTTCCTTTGATCTTTACGCTAACCCTTGGGTTAGGGAAGGAAGACATTACTTTTCCCATTTCACCAAGTATAAAATTGAAGTTCAGAGAGGGGAAGTATATTGGCTAAAGCGACACTAAAGGTAAGAAGCAATAGAGTCCTAACTCGATCCGGCAAGCAAGCACGGTGCTTTGGGGCGCGGCGGCGTGGATTCTTCTAGGCTGGGGTCACCGGCTCTTCAAGGGGGAGAAGAGAGTCCCAGCCCCCGCCTGAGGATATGTGCCTGTTCATGATGAATCAGTTCAAACACGTTTGTCACCCATTTGTGCTGTTCCCTCACAGCTTCTCCACTTTCTTGCGTACTTTCTGGGGCAAAGCTGGGGAGGAAAGGCTCAGCCCCGCAGGGCTGCCTACTTCTTGCATATGGGTCGCTGGTGTCCTGTCATCCGCAACCCCAATCAAATGTCCTGAAGTCCAGCAACTAAATTGAGGCCCAGTGTGAGACCACTGACCAGACCGGCTTCTTGTCCTTGCTCTCTGACAACTTGGACATAGGCAAGTCACATTCTTTTTTTAGTGTCCCCATCTCGAATGTGTTCCCAGCAGATCTCCAAGCTTCCCACCTGCACTGCCATAATCATTCTGAGAGCCAGCGTGCTGGGTCCCCTCGGACCTTGCCCACAATGTTCCTAGGCTGAGCACTGCTGGCTCAGCCTCCTTTTCCCTCTAAGGACTGAACCGTGGACATTGTACCTGGGGAAGAAATGGCCCCAACAAGGTTATTCTGAGAGCTCTTGCCAGAGGGAGTCACTTACGTAGACATGAGTTCCAACTGAGGGCAGGGGACAGATTCCAGGCTCTCGCTCTGTAAGGAAGCAGCGCGGAGTCCAGGGTTGGAGGGGTGGGTGAAGCGCGGCGAAGTTGGCCTATTTCAGGTCGCCTGACTGGCCGCAGGACAGTCACCGCAGAAGACCGGCGGCGGGTCAAGCGGCTGGTCTGCGCCGCAAACAGCTGGTATTACTGTGAGCTTGCTCTTTCCAGGAGCCTCTGGGTCTAACTATTGTTTTTGTTGCTCGTCTCCCATTTTCCATTTCTTCCTTTCGCTTCGTACCCAGGATCTTCTTCACACTGATCCTGTCTAGGATGGGCTGGCAGTCTCTGAGGATGCTACCTACCTGTCGCCAGCTTCCAGCTGGGTAGGTGCCAGATCAGGTTTTACTTTCATTTCCCCCCCGGCCTGCGCCTGGAACTGTCCAGGAGGTCAAGGACAGCTGGGTGTTGGCCCACAGCCAGGGAAGGTCCCGTGATCTGGACTCGTTCCTTCCAGTCCCCACCAACCCTGAGAGGTTCGGTCTGCAGGGAACTCTGAGAACCTCCTCCTCACTATGTCCTTCAGGAAAGCTCGCGATTCTTTGAGGGAAACTGAGCTCTAGTTTGGCGGCTATTATCTTGAAACGTGCTCTCGGCTCAAACGTCTTTTTGAGATGCAAACACTTCAAGAAGAAAAATAAACCCAGGGGTGGAAACAGACTCAGTGGCTTGGTTCCATCAAGCTACAGTGCCTATGCCAGCAGAGTTGCGTCTGTGCCAGGAATTCCCACCTGAGAGCCTTGGCACAGGTCTTATCAGCCTGGGTGCTGTTTGCCTCTCTGGCACTTAGCAGGTCTGTCGCTTAAGAAAAGAGCCAATTCTTTAAGTCAAGTCCTGGATTGTGTGTGGGTGGGCAGCAGGGATTAAATTGTCCTCCAAAGCATCAAGGGGCTTAAGTCCAAAAAAGATAATGAATTTGCCAAATCTGGACATCTTTCCCCTCCCTCACGTCCATCCAGTGAAATCTAGTTGCCTTACTTAATCATTGAAAGGGGGGACCCTAATAACATAAATGTGGCTACACACATACACACACACAAAGCAACACAGGAGTTCTGTTTCTTGCGATTTGTTAACACAAGAGTTTCCTCCACTCAACTTGCAATGATTATAGATTCCCACTGAGCATGGACAGCACAAGGAAGGAAGGAAGGAAGGAACATCTTAAATATCTTCCTGGCAAGAAAAGAGAAAGAAAAAGAAAAAAAGAAAAGAAATCCTGGCTAAGAAAGACCCACTATTTGTGTGTATGTGCACCAAAGACTTTTAGAAGGTGAGATTATAAATAAACTCCCAAAGCACTATATTAAATATGTACATGGTATGTACAGACGTAAGTATACATACTTGTTGAAAAACAGTGTTTCTTCTTCACATTCCTATTGAATCTTTTAGGCCCTAAATTCAAGCATCATTCTCAATAATGTGTGGAGTTTAAAAAATTGTGAAGTGGTGGTTTCTCAGTTGATGCTATGGACACAGTCCCTGAAGCTAGAGTAATCACACTTAAGTCTTTCAGAAAGATAATGGATAATAACAATATTAATAAAAATAACTAAAACACAAGTACTACAAGTAGTATACAAGTAGAGGAGTACATCACATAGTGACTGCAGATGCCTCTTTTTTAAAACAGGAAATTTTAGGGTGCATTTAGTATTCATGTAGTTCAAAATGTCTGTTAAATTCAGGGTTTGTTTACAACATTCTCTTGAAAACAAGTTTCAAGATGCATCCTGAAATCATAACATCAAGTGGTTTACAGAAAGGACACAATAAGCCTTGCAGGTTTGGTCTCATAAGGAAAAATGAAGCAGGATATAAAGGCCAGGGAACTTTTTTGGTATCTCTGACATCTCAAAGAACTAATAAAAATACAGATTCTTTCCAGAAATGGACTTATACATAAAATCAACTAAAGTATAAAATAGGAGTACAAGTTCAGGAGATCGCCCAAGTTGAAATCTCTGACACAATAAAAAGTACCATTTCTTTATCTTTAACTTCTATCTGCTTTGGAGTTGTGGGGTCAGGGAGTGCAGTTAACCTCTGCTTTTAGTGCACAATATTTTTCAGGGCATTGGCATGAAGAAAAGTATGTTTTTTGGTGCTCCTCTCCTTTTTTTTTTTTTTTTTTTTTTTTTGTTGTTGTTATTTTGTTTTGTTTTTGGTGCTGGGATCAAACCCAGGGCCACACACATGTTAGGCAAACGTTCTACCACTGGACTACATCTCCAGACTCATGCTTCACTTTTGTGCTCCTGCACAAAAGAGACAGACAGAAAGTCAGTCCTTGTACATGATCAAGCCAGAGGGTAGATTGCTCTCAAGCTTAGCAAAGGTAAATTGCAAGACAAATGAAAGAGAACACAGAGAAGGTAGTAAACATTAAGAAATTTATACTAAAAACAAAAACAGAACAAGATAAATTGACTTCAGGAGAAATTTACTACTGAATGCCATTAATGATTGGATGATAGAAAACATGATTAGACATTTAGGGTCACTTCTAGCCAAATAGAATGGTGTTAAGGAGAGCTACCTGCCTACAGGTGGGGATCCTGTACTGTCAGATTACAAGAAAGAAATTTAATGTATGGGCCTATATGATTTGAAAGTTTATTCATTCCTCAACAAATATTTACTGATCATGTATTAGATATGCAGCATTCTGCTAAGTTCTGAGCATACAGAGATCATCAATGCAAACATCACTCTTGCCCTCAACAAACTTATAGCCTAGTGGAAAAGCCAGCTATAAACAAATACTCACAGGAATAAATACATGATTGATTATAAACTGCAGTAAATGTTCCAAAGGAAAACCAAAGACTAAGGCAACCTATTGTTCCAAATGGAGAAAATAGCATGTGCCCAGAGATGGAAAAAATTTTAATGCATTAGGGCTGGGGATATAGCTCCTGTCATGTACAAAGGCCCTGGGTTCAATCCCAGAATACTGGGGATTGAACCCAGGGCCTTTGTACATGACAGGAGCTATATCGGGTGGGGAGGAGAGCAAGTTCTGCCCTGTAGCATAAGGATAGCTGGACATGGTAGTGTTGCCTGTTATCCCAGTGACTCAGGAAGCTGAGGCACAAGAATCTCAAGTATGAGGCCAGCCTGGGAAACTTAGTAAAACCCTGTCTCAAAATAAAATAAAAATGGTTAGGGATGTAGTTTAGTAGTAGAACACCCCTGGAGTTTGGTTGGAACATGCTGAGTAAGAGAGAAGAGTGGTATGAAATGAAATTAAAGAGGTTATCAGGGTCAGAGTAAATAGGACCCTTTAGAACACATTGATTTCACACTTTTTTATGGTTAAGTGGGAAGTTACTGACAGGTTTGAAGATAGGAGAGGTATGATCCAATATACATTTATTTTAAAGATCATTTATTTATTTTAAAGATAATTCTGAGACTGAGGGTTTAAAAGATCATTTTCATCATTGACTGTGGTAGATGAATTAGAAAAGAAGAAGAAGGGACTCAGTGCAGTGATGGTACCCAGGAGAGGTTAGAGAGGGCCTAGTTTCACCATATTCTCTGTTATATCTCATGCACCACATACACACACTCCACCTTAATTGCACCAACAGAGCTAATTTCATGGACATGCACCCTGTTCAGTTGTCCAGGGCCTGCACTCAGAAGAGTCTGAACTTGGTTAAAGGTTTTGCTAAAGCTGTTTGAAATTCTTAATAATTTTTGAACAGTAGTTCCCACATTTTCATTTGCACTGGGCTCTGCAAATTATGTAGCCAGACCTGCTCACTAAACATGCAATCTAAGTAAAAGCAGCCTGCAAACTCTGACAGTACCTATTTATACTGTAGCTGCTAATGTCAGAGGTACTTCAAATGAATGTCAAGTTTCAATCATTTATTTCATCACACATGTGAAAGCAACAGTAGGACACTTTCCATCAGCTATCTTTGAAGTTCTCTTTCCTGCACCCCAAACATACATTCAAGGCAGAAATAGTGTGTTTGCTACACAAATTTAACTTTAAGAGTGGGGAATAGCCTGCTTGCTGTTTTAAAATTTTACCTATATACAAAGACTGGAACCACTGGCACAGTGGCACAGGTTTGCAATCCCGGCAATCGGGGAGCCTACGACAGGAGGATCACAGTTCAAGGCAATTTAGTGAGACCCTGTCTCAAAATAAAAAATAAAGAGGGATGGAGTATATCACAGTGGGAGAGCAGCCCTGGGTTACTGAATTGCATTTTACTATTATTGCAGAAGTATTTCAATACTTGAAAGAAAAAGAAAAAGAGCCTGGAACCAATGAAGCACAGAAACCAGTTAGAAATGTATTACAGTAATCTAGGTGAAAGATGATAATGGCTCACACGAGTAAGGGTAGTGTAAGGATGGAGAGAAGTGGACATATTTGGGAAGTAGGAGTAATAAGACTGAGTGATAAATGTGGGCTGACAGAAAGACATGTGTCAAGGGTAAAAATCTTTGTTTCTTGCTCAAGTAACTGAGTAATTGTCAATGGATCAGGGAATTATTCACCACAGCTCTTAGTCTCCTTCATTGGGGGTTGTAGAGACAATTTGAAAGGGCTCCAGCCCTGCCTATGGAAATTTGGTCAAGTCTAACTCTCTTATTGCTTCTCTGAACTGTAGTGGTTAACCTCAGGAAACACTTAAAATGAATGTACAGATCAACCGCTTACCCCTACAACCCATGATAGGAGCAATGGGCTGATAAGCCTTGCTCACTAATTCTCAGCTTCATTTTGTCTTTTAAAGCAAAAAGACAAGCATCTGCTTTAGGTACACTTCCATTATAGTGCTGCATAGCCTTCTGCCTTGCTGCTCTTGCTGACCTTTAGTGAAACAAATCTGGGCTTGCTTTACTCCCTCACTTTTTGGTGAAAGGTAATGGTGGTTATCTTGGGGGATGGTATGGCCTTCAGCCAAACTCAGAAATCAGGCCGCCTTGTCAGTGCTTATCAGTTTCAGTGCTTGGCAGCTGTTTTCTGAAAAGCAAAGTACAGTCTTGGTGTATGCTAAATATGTTCACGTGCATATACAAACACGCAGTGCATTTAAATATAAACCTGGGATACTTGAAAATCCCTAGGCCACAAAACAGTCATTTGCAAATGGCTGGAGGTCTAGGAAAGACCTTAACAGATGAAATATACCTAAGGGCAGTCTGATTCTAGGCTTGAAAGAAGTGAAACTTTGATTTTTAAAAAAGTTAAAATAATATAAACCAACACTTGCAAATGAAATAAAAAGTTATTTAAAAAGCAAAATGGGAAATTTTCCACTACAAAGTTAACTCAAAATGGATCAAAGACCTAAATATAAGAACTAAAATCATGCCATGCTTAGGAGAAAAATAGAAATAAATTTTATTACCTTAAATTTGGCAATGGATTCTTAGATATGACATCAAAATAACAGAAAACAAACAAAAAAAATTGGACTTTATCTAAATTAAAAACTTCTGTGAGTCATTGGGCAGCATACTCAGGAGGCTGGGGCAAGAGGATTACAAGTTCGGGGCCACACACTCACATTTAGCAAGATTTAAGCTACTTACTTAGTGAGGCCCTCAGAATAAAAACTATTAGGGATGGGGGTGAAACTCAGTGGTAAAGTACCCCTGGGTTCAATCTCCAGTATGGGGGTGGCTGTGAAGGACAAAAACTTTTGGGAATCAAAGGACAATATCAAGAAAAGGAGGGTCTGGGGATGGGGCTAAGTGGTAGAGTGTTTACCTAGCATGCATGAGGCTCTGGGATCAATCCTCAGCAGCAAAAGAAGAAAAGGAAAAGACAATCCATAGAATGGGAAAATGTCTGCAAAGCTTATATCTGATAGGGATCTAGTAACTAGAATATATAAACTCAACCACAAAATGACAAACAGGGCTCAGAATGAGCTCAGTGGTGGAACACAGGGGCCCCTGGGTTCAGTCCCCAGCACTGAAAGACTGAAAGGAAAAAAAAAAAAAGAAAAGAAAAAAGAAAAAGGAAGAAAAGAAAAAGTCAATCATGAGTTCAAAGCTTGCTTCTGCAACTTAGAGAGGCCCTAAGCAACTCAGCAAGACCCTGTCTCTAAATAAAACATAGTAAAGGGCTGGGGATGTGGTTCAGTGGTTAAGTGTCCCTGGGTTCAATCCCCGTTGCAACAAAGTCAAAGGACTTGAATAGACATTTCTCCAAAGATTTTGAAATGGCCAACATATATATGAAAAGATGCTCAACATCATTACTGAGTAGCCAATAGAGAAATATAAATCAGGACTACAATAAGATGCTACTTCTACCTACTAAGATGACTGTACCAAAACAATAAACAATAAAAATAGGAAAACATGTTGGCAAAGATGTAGAGAAATCAGAACCTGTGGGTTTTGCCAAGGGGGTAAAGTGATGCAAATACTGGAAAATAGTTTGGTGGCTCCTCAAAGTTTAACATAGGATTACCATAGAATTCAATAATCCTACTCCTAAGAATATACCAAGAATTGAAAACAGATACTCAAACAATGACGTGTATAGGCATGTTCATATAAGCATGATTCACAATGCCAAAAGGTAGAAACAATCCCCAAATGTCCATCAGTGGATAAACAAAATATAGTTTATACATAAGGTGAAATGTCGTTCAGTCATAAAAAGAACAAAGTGCCAATGCTTAGGTATGGTACTGTAAGGCAGTATTAATGCTACAACTTGGATAAAACTTGAAAACAATATACTAAACAAAAAATTCAAGCCTGGTGCGGTGGCACACGCCTGTAATCCCAGCAGTTTGGGAGGCTGAGGCAGGAGGATCGGGAGTTAAAGCCAGCATCGCACGGGCAAGACTAAGCAACTCAGTGAGACCCTGTCTCCAAATAAAATACAAAATATGGCTGGGGATGTGGCTCAGTGGCCGAGTGCCCCTGAGTTCAATCCCCGGTTCCAAAACAAACAAACAAACAAACAAACAAACAAACAACAGCAACAACAAAATTCAGAGACAAAAAGTCACATACTTTTTGATTTTTATTTTTTTAATCTTCTGGTACCAGGTGTTGAATCTAGGGCTTCTCTACCACTGAGCTTCGTTCCCAGACTTTTTAATTTTTTGATTTTGAGACAGGGTCTTGCTGAATTGCCCAGACTGACCTCAAACTTGTGATTCTCCTGCCTCGGCCTCCTGAATAGCTGGGATTATAGGTGTGTGCCACTACACCCAATGTGTGATTCAATTTATATGAAATATCCATAATAGGCGAATCCATACAGATAGAAAACAAATTTTTGGTTGTCAGGGGCAGGAGGAGGGGAGAATGAAATGACTCCTTAATGGGTGTGGGTTTTTTTTAGGTGATGAAAATGTTTTGGAACTAGATAGATGTAGTAGTCACTCAAAACTGAATGGACTAAATGCCACTTAATGGCACACTTCATTTTATGACAGGTAAATTGTACCCTAGTTTTTTAAAAAGAGGGTAAAATGGAGAAGGAACATAATTGTTTTCAAAATCTAAAACAAATCTATTGTGCAAAGATTTCTGCCCCTTCTGGGTAGCCGCACAGAGCAGCCTCCGGAAGTTACAGTAGCACAACTCTGACATAATAAGGAAGAACTTTCTAACAAGAGGGCTGTTAAACGGAGGTAGGGGATGCTCCTACAAAGTAACATTACTCTTTATGGAAAGTGATGAAGTTGGATGATGCTCTCAGGGAAGTTAGAGAGAGGATTTCTATGTATGGGGTATGATGTGAAGATTTTAAAAAACGATTTTCAAGATCAATATATTTTCCCTCCACCTCTGCAACTGAGCTGATTCCGTTTGACCATTAGCAATTTACAAATGAAGTCCTAAAGTATTCTTCAGTTTTAGCCTAACCTCAATCTGATGAAGCAAGGCACACAAAGGGGAACTAGTCAATTAGAATAAATCTTAAGCTGCAGAAACACCAACCCTTTGGACTCTCAGTTCAGAGTTCCAGTCATTTCAGCTGCCTGATGATGACTAGGGGCGGCGGGGCGGTGGAGTGGAGTGAGGCGATGAATTGCATATTTTCTCACTAAAAATATTTAAGCATTTATTATATTACATATTGGATACTTTAAGAGCTCTTGTATGTAAATATTAAGGATCAAATCCTCAATTAATAGAGATAAGCAACCACGAAGATTATTTCCAAATCACAGAGAACCTCAAAACTTTAGAAATCTAACCTTTGTATATATTTTACTAAATCTTCACGTGATATTAAGAAGTGACAAAGTAAGCTCATCTAAGTGACACACCAGCCAAATTCTAAATGATCAGTAGGAGGTGTAACAAAAGGCAAACGTCTTGGACAATCTCTAGACTGGACGATCAGACCCACCAATGAATTTTATTGCGTGTTTGTGCAGGGAACTTGGAAGTTACCACCTGCTTTTGACGGCAGGAACCCTGGGACCGCTGCAAAGGAAGCAAGCGGACGCAGGCGGGGCTCCCCAGGGAGAGGGAGAGACCAGCCCAGTTCAGGAGGATCCCGGGGAAGCCGCGTTCCTGGGTGGAATCCTGCTCCCCCGAGCGCTCCGGGGGAAGCCCAGGCTGACCGCCCCCGGCCCAACCAGCAGTGAAACCCGAGGCGCCTGAGGATTGCGCAAAATCCTCTCCCTCCCCCGCGTGCTCGGTGGCATGTTTCTAAAATTCCCATCTGCACAACATAAACAGGAAACATGCAGCAAAAACCCTGGCGGTGCAAATTCCAAGCTTCCAGCCGAGGGCGGAGAATCTCATCTTTGCTGGTGGTGGTAGTAAGCAGCGCAGAGAGAAAACTTTCCAAGTGACCCTTCAACTCTCCACGTCCCGTTTTCCAAATCACGCCCCCCCCGCCCGCCAAAATAAAAAATAGACCCTCGCTTTAGGAAAAAGAGGGAAGGGGGACCGCGAAGTGGCATAGAGGCCTCAAAACCACGTCCCACGGCTCCAGAGGCGACTTGTGGCTGGGATAAGCCCAGCTACCCACTCCCGCGACCGCGGCAGCAGCGGCCCGCCGGGTGGGGGTGGGCTCGCCGCGGCAGCTCGGGGCCGCGGAGCCCGTCGGGTGGGGGCGGGGGAGGAGCGGGAGCCAGGCGCGGCGCAGGCGCAGAGCGCGCCTCGGTTGTCAAACATGGCTGAAGTGCTGCCGCTGCCGCTGCTGCCGCTGCAGGGAAAATGCTGAGCCCTCCCGGGCCGGGTGGGCGGCGGCGAGGGCGGCGACGGGGATCCGCTTCCCGGGCGCGGCGGCGGCGGCCATGGCCCGGCTGGCTGACTACTTCATTGTGGTAGGCTACGACCACGAGAAGCCAGGTAAGGGTGTGGGGCGGGCGCCGCCCCCGGGCCTCCTTGCCCCCGCCCCCCGGCCGCTGTCCAGTGGGCTCCGCGGGGCCGGGCGTCGGGGCCGGGAGGCGGGGAGGCGGGGAGGCCCGGGTCGGGCGGCGCGGAGCCGGCGGGCGGCGGCGGGCCTTCTTGGCGCGGCGGAGCCTCGCGGTGGGCATGGGGCACCCCCACGACCGAGGCGGAGAGGGGGAGGCCGCGCCGGCCCGGCCCAGGGAGGGCCAACTGGGCCTGCCTCGGGCCAGTCTGGGGGCCGCGACCCTCCCTCTGCAGGCCCCCGGGGACTAGGGGCAGCGCCCTCGCGCCGGCGGGATTGGGCCCTGGACCGCAGGGTTGGGAGGGCGGGAGCCGACTGTGTTAAGTTCCTCGGGGATAAACTTCTGCCCTGCATCCTGAATGAGTAACGCGTGACGCAGGGGGCTGTCCTCTCCAAAAGGAAGTGCTGAGAGTCCAGCGCTACCTCACTCCTGCGTTGGGGGCATATACTGACCGCCCCTTTGAACGCGTGGTACCGGCGAAGTTGGAAAGGATCTTTGCACTTTTAAACATTTCTGGAAAATGCTCCCCGTTCTTTCAGGATTAAAGGCATCCTGCGGATCGCTGGAGATGATGATGTTTCACTTTAATGTGTGTTTTAATTGTTTTAGTCACTCGTTATAAAATTTTCTTCACAAGGAGCAATTTGGTTAGTTCATTGCATTTTACATTTTAATTGATGGACTTCCACAATTTAAGAAAATTAAAAGGTTCTATGCACGTTTATTTTGTTTGCATTCCTTTGTATGACTACGTAGGTAAACATAATGTAATAATAAACTGAGCTTTTTTTCGGGGTAGGTGCAGCCTCTCGCTTGAAAGGAATCTTACATATCAGTTCTATCCCCTTCATTTTTCAGAGATGCTGAGATTGTGTTTTGCTGATGGTCAGTCATTGGTAATGTTAGAATACCATTGTTCCACCCACTCTTGTTGGTCCATTGTCCCTTTCATTATTGCTTTCCTAAGAACTTCCCCTCCGTTACTAGGACTCTTTTCTGTTCTTTCATCTTTCACCACACACGACCTGATTGAGGTCAGTTATTTAAGAGAAGGGTCTGGGTTATATTTAGAGTGTATTCTGATTCCAAAATTTCATATGGTTTCTCAGTAATTTTGCATAGTTTAGTGTCTCCTACCAAGATTTATGTGTGGAAAATCACACTTTTGTTTTTAACCTTTGTGATCTGGGATCAAATCCAGAGTCTTGTGCATTCTAGGCAAGGGCTTCACTGAACTACAACCCTAGTCTGTTTTTAATCTTGTTTAGGGTTAGGGTTAGGCACTCTGCCACTGAGGTACACCCCAGTCTCTTTTATTTTTTATTTTGAGACAGGGTCTCACTAAATTGCTGAGATTGGCCTGGAATTTACATCCTCTTGCCTCAACCTTCTCAGTAGCTGGGATTACAGGCATGCACCACTGTGCCCAACTTCCTCTCCCACTCCAACATTTTTAAACAGTCACAAATTGAAGAAAAGTTAGGAGTAGAGTACAAAGAATTTTTTCCCCTGAACAATTTGGGAGGAAGCTACTGACCTGATGACCTGTCGCCCCAGAATGCTTTAGTGTGCATTTTCTCCAAAGAGGGTATTTTCATACATAATCACAGTACAGGCATCAAAATAGGAAATTCATATTGATACAGTGCAACATCTAGTTATTTTGCTGATTGTTCTGTTAATTTCTTTACTGGCAAAAAGATCACTGCAGAATTAGGGGTTGCTTTCATTTGTCATGTTTCTTTAGACTCCTTCAATCTGGTACAGTTCCTGCCTCTTCTCTTTCCTGACCTTGGCACTTTTGATGATTACAGTTCTGTTATTTTGTAGAATTTCCTTCATTTTGGAATTGTCTGTTCTCTCCTGGTTAGATACATATAGGTTATGCACTTGGGCAAGAATATCACAGAAGCGATGCTCACTGCATCCAGTTAGGTGGTGCACAGTTTCACTTCATTATTGGTGATTTTCACTTTGAGTATGTAATCAGTATCTGCCAGGCTTCTCCACTATGAAGTTAAAACTTAATAGTTTTTGTGAGGAGTATTTTGAACCTATGTAAATACTTGTTCCTCAACAAAACCTTAATGGATTCATTTATTGACATCTATGAATTCATGGTTATCTGTTTTTTTAAGTGGATTATATTGTTACTGTTTGTTTTAATCTGTTACTGTAACAAAAATATCTTAAACTAGGTGATTTATAAACAACAGAAATTTATTTCTCAAAGTTCTAAACACTGAAAGTACAAGATTTAGGCTCCAGCAGATTTGGTTTCCAGTGAGGGTCTACTTCCTCATGGCCCTGTTCTCTTTTTAACCTCACATGGCCTAAAGGGCAAATGAGCTTTCTGGGATCTCTTTACTAGGGGAACTAATCCCATTTATGAGGGCTCCACCTCCATGAACTAGTACTATCACTTCCTAGTACCATCACCTTGGGGTTGAATTTTTTTAAGGGAGTTACAAACATTCAGGCTATAGTAATATTTATTTTGATGTTCAATTTATTTCTCATTTGGCCAGTAATAGCCCATTCAGCTCGTTTTTATGTCTTTATGTCACATCCCTATCATTCTTTGAGTATATCTTTACTTTTTGGCATAATATATTCCTGGGCTGGTGTGGTGGCAAATGCCTGTTATCCCAGCTACTCAGGAGGCTGTGGCAGGAGGATCCCAAGTTCAAGGCCAACCTTGGCAAATCAGCAAGACTGTCTCAAAATAATAAAAGCCTGGGGTGTAGCTAAGTGGCATAGGGCTCCTGGGTTTAATCTGCAGTACCACCAAAAAAAAAAAAAAAAAAAAAAAAAACAAAAAAAAAAAACCAAAATAAAAAACACCAAAGATTTTCCTGGATTATTTTTTTTTCTTCCCTTCTTTTTGGTGGATCTCACTTAGGGGCCTACTGCATGCTAGGCAAGTACTCTACCACTGAGGCGCCCCCGCACTCCCCCCCAATAGTTTATCTTGTACTTCCTTGTCTTGACCCTGGAATTAGCCATTTTTCTAGGGATTCCTGATTCCCTTTAGTGGAGAATGACATTTTTCAGTGCTAGTGTCTTATTGCTGTTAGGTTGTTAATCGTTGGAGCTGGAGAGTATTTGTATGTATGCATACATACACATTTGCATCTGTATTTCTTTACCTATTGAAAATTGAATTCATCCTGATAACTTCTGATTTCAGTTTAACACTCCAGGGTCCTTTTTCAGGTTGTAATGTCCTTCACAGACAGCAAGATATCTGGCTTTCTGGCTTTCAGGCTTTCATTATCCTTAATATGTTTACCTGTTTGTTCAGTTTCTCTGTTTATAACCAACCTTTTTATTTATTTGCTGTGCTGATTGAACTCATGGCCTCGCACATGCTAGGCAAGCATCTGCCACTGAGTTACATGCTTCCCAACTCTATAACTGATCTTTCTTCTTCACCATCATCCCCTTTCCCTGCTGATGCTCAGATTCTTCATTCCATCTTTTCCTTCCTCACCTCCATCTCTGTCAGGATCTAAGAGCCCATAGTAGGATGCCTCAATACAGGGCCTCCCAGGCCTACTCAGATTCCCCAGATTTGTCTCCCCTCTGGATGTGTACACACTTCTCACCCTATTCAGACTCTCATCTCCCATGCTGGGCTGCTTCCTAATGAAGACACCCTTCTGAATGTGTCTGTACCTCAGTGCTGCATGCCAGTTTGACCTTCCTGCTTTTGACCCACAACTTGGATTCAACATGGTGGGCCTTGGTTAGTTTCTTTTCACAGAGATTTGTTTCTTTAGCTCTCTTGGAATCCTACAAGCTTTTGCCCCCAAGCTACTCCCCTTCTCACAGGAGGGAAAGGAAAAAAATTTTTTTTTAAGTAACAAAAATCTAGAAGCTTGTATAAATTGCAAAATCTCAATAATGAAATGTATAATTTTTTCCAATTTGGAATAAGTTTTTGTAGTTTATTCAAGTATAATTTACATACAATAAATTTCACTATTTTAAGTGAACTGTTCAGTTTTTTTTTTTTTTTTAGTTTTTTTTGTTTTAATATTGGAGATCGAATCCAGGGTTACTTTTGATTTGTGGTTATAGTCTTCCTCTGTACTTATTGGAAGAAAAATCTACTCAATCTATGTACTTACTTACATTACAATTGAAGATTCAGTCTAATTGATTCTGTAGACCTTTATTACATAGTTTTCTTCAGGCATTAATATGATTTTATTATCCAGCTCTCTGTAAAAGCTAATCATATTATGATGATATATTACTGAAATATATACCTTTAATACAAGAGTTCCTGGAATTATTCAATCAACATACCCTTTATTTTTGTACCTAAAGTCTTTTCCATTAATACTTTCAATTGAGTTTTTTGATATATCTATTTTAAAATTAAATTGAAAGAAAAAACCCTGTCTTGAAAAATTGCTTTTAAAAACTGGAGAAAAAAGAGTAAGGGTGTGCTATTCAAGTTACACAGAAAGAGGAGTACCTGACACTTAGTATTTAACAAATGTATATTGAATGAACACACAATTGTTAAAAATATGGGAAAAACAAAGGAGGGGGAGATATGGTTATAAAAGGGCAACAAGAAGGGATTTTTGTGGTGATAGAACTGTTTTGTATCTTCACTGGATGGTGGATACATGAAGTTCCATAGGTGATGAAATTGTAGAGAACTAAATACTACTCATACAAACAAATGAATACAAGAAAATGGGAAATCTGAGAAAGAATGGGGACTTATAGTAAAGTCTGTATCCTAGTGATGGTATTGTGCTATGATTTTTCATGATGTTACAATTGAGGAGAACTAAGTAAAGGATACATGGTTTCTCTCATTTCTGACAGCTGTTTATATGTATGTTTGTTTACCCACATCCTTATATCATTGAGCTACATCCTCAGCCCTTTTTTTAAATTTTGTGACAAGGTCTTGCTAAGTTACCCAGGCTGGCTTTGAACTTTTGATCCTCCTGCCTCAGCTTCCCAAGTAGCTGGGATTATGGATGTACACCACCAATCCCGGCTTTACAACTGTAAATCTACGATACCTCAAAGTATAAGGTTTAATTTGAAAAAAGCTATAAGGAAGATAAAAAGCTATAAGGAAGATAACTTCATGTTAGTGGCGTAAGGATTTTTGTTGTTGTTTTGTTTGTTATTTTGGTACTGGGGATGGAAACAAGGGACTTGTGCATGGTAGGCAAATGCTCTGCCTTTGAGCTACATCCCCAGTGCAACATAAGGAAATTTTTATGCTATGAAATTTCAGGAAAACATAATCATCAATGGTGGAATTATTACATCTTGTGTGAAGATCAGTTTAACTTCATCATTTACTTTATTATTGGACATTTACTTGTTTCCAGTTTTGTGCTTTTATGATGCTGCCATCCTGTTCAGGAAAACAGCTTGAAAACCTTTTTTTTTTTTTTTTTAATGATTGATTTTGATAATTTGAAATTAAGACTTTTTTTTAGACCTTACATATGTACAGAATAATTAGAAATATTTGTTTCTAATAGTTATTTTAGCCAGTTATTTTTACTTTTAGTTTCACTGAGATTTGTCAAAGAAAAATTGATGACTACTGAGTTAATTCCCTATGAGCCTTTACTTTTATCTATTTTTTCTTACTTCTGCTTTCCATTAACAAATTTAGAAATAATCTACTTATCTAGATTTTATTTAACCTGGAGTTAAGTTTGATGATCATTTGAGGTTCTTGTATTTTTTCATATCAAAGTGTTTATATATATTAGGGAAAGCATTTGAAATACTTCATAGGTACTTAATTGGTTTTATTTAAGCAGTATGTTATAGGTGAGGTAAGCCAAAAGGTAAATTTATGTATAATATTTAAAATAGTGTATTTTGAAACTTTTTTTCTGTACTGGGGATTAAATCCAGAGCCTCTGTGTTTGCTAAGGTAAGAGTTTTACCCTGAACTATACCCTCCGCCCCCCTCCTCCCCTTTTTTTGGTACCAGGGATTTAATCCGGGGTGCTTTACCATTAAGCCACATCCCCAACCCTTCTTATTTTATTTTTGAAGCAGGGTCTCACTAAATTGCTTTGGACCTCACTAAGTTGCTGAGGCTGTTCTTGCGATCCTCCTGCCTCAACCTCCCAAGTTGCTGGGATTATAGGTCTGTGCCACCATGCCTGGCAGCCCTTATTTTTTAAATTTTATTTTGAGGTAGGTTCTTGTTAAGTTGTACAGACTGGTCTGGAACTTGGGATCCTTCTGCTGCAGCCTCCTGAGTAGTTGGGATTATAGGCATGCACCACCATACCTGGCTTCTTTGTGTGTGTGTGTGTGTGTGTGTGTGTGTGTGATTGAACCCAGGGCTTTGCGCTTACTGAGCACACACTGAATTACACCTATGCTAGCCCCTTGAGCCTATGCATTTAAAAATCAATTATCCATTTTCAAATGTATAATTGGTTATTATTAAACCATAGGAATACATAGTGCAGGGGCCCCTCCCCATCCCCATTCTATATTGAAGGAGTTGGGATTTCCTGGTTGTTGTTTTTTTTTTTTAACCAACTGTCAAGAACTATTTGGGATTAACCAATTTGAAAAAAATATATATTACTTTCTAGTCATTTTGCCAAATGCTAGGCCACTAAATAAATGAGTAAACAGGTGAGTCTCAGAGCTGTGTATGGTGGCCCTGCCTGCATGTAGTCCCAGCTGCTGAGGAGACACAAGAGGTAGGAGAATCACTTGAGTCCAGGAGTTCAACTGGGCAACAACCAGCTACTATGTCAAAAAAAAAAAAAAAAAAAAAAAAAAAAAAGGAAAACTATTTTTAATTTAGTCATTAATGGAGATAGTCTTGAAGTAATGATAAGAAGATGGACCTATTTTCCTGAGAGAAATAGAAGACTTCTTAAAGGTGATGTTTAAATGAAGTTGAGTAGGATGAATAAGCCTTTGCTGTATGGAAAAGAGGACAGAGATTATAAGCAGAGAGAAAAATGTGAAAGTATGTGTGTGTCCTATTACAGTAATGGAGAGTAGTATAAATGGGAATGGAGGTAGGCTTTGATGTTGGAGTGGATTGGTATTAGGCTGTGAACAGCTTTGTGGAATTTAGCATTGACTTTGTAGATAGTGAGGTTTTTGAAATGAGTTTTTGAAAAACAAGAATTAACCTAGATAAGTTACTCAGATAGTAATGAACTGGAGGCAGAAAGACCAGTATCCGAGAATTCTGGAACATTTACAGTGAGAATACAGAGGAGAATATGGATGCTAGAGAAATTTGAAAGCTCAAATTAGCAAAATTTAGTAATGAATGAATATGAGGAGTGGAGTGGGAAGATAAGTTGAGGATAACAAAATCTCTAGCCTGAGTAATGGGTGGGTAATGATGCTATAAATGCAATTAAGGCATTCAGGAGAAGGAATGAATTTGGATGAAATGTTAATCAAGATAGAGATATCATTTAGGTATTATAAGTATATATCAGGTGGTAAAGACAGGCAAAGATCAGTGATTTAATTTGACATTTTTAAATAGCTAGTTGATTGTCAGATATGAAGAAAAGAAGGAAATGTGTAGAATGAGAAGAGGAGTGACATAATGGTTGAACCCAGAGAAAAATCAAAATTCAAGAAAGAGATAAAGTAGTAACAGCCAGGAAACTGAACAAAGCCAGGAAAGAGAACAAAGATTGTGTGGTATCATGGAAGGCCAGGGTGTGCCAAATTTTGAGGAAGAGAAAATAGTAAATAAGTATGAAATATTCTGAAGATTTTGTGTATAATGAGGGCTAAAAAGAAGCTCATGAATTTGATAATTAGGATAATGATTTCAGAACATTATACAGTTGACTCTTGGTATCCTTGGGGGATTGGTTCCAGGACACTCCCCCCCAACTTCAGGACGCTAAAATCTATAGATACTCAAGTCCCTTATGTGAAATGTTGAATATATGCATATTCTACATATATCCTACATATATCCTCCATCATCTCTAGAATACTTAAGTAATACAATGTAAATTCTATATAAATAGTTGTTATACTATATTGTTTAGGGTATTGACAAGAAAAAGCCTGTATATGTTCAGTAAAGACAAATTTTTATTTTTTTCTGAGTATTTTCAGTCTGCAGTCAGTTAAATTTGCAAGTGCTGGTGAATGTGGAACCCAGAATACTTAGGGCCAACTGTAGTAGAGTTGTAGAGGCCAAAGTTAGTTTAATAAATGCATGTTCCATGTCATGCCTCATAAATTTTATATAGTCCAATATATTTAATTTCTTTTTAAAAGTTTATTATGACCTGCAACTCTTGGCTTGTGGAAAGAGGAGTCAGAGGTGACTTCAAAGTTGCAAAACCTCAACGTCTGAGATGCTTGTGATACTGTGACTTAAATAGAAGATTAAAAATGTTTTTCTTTTAAAATTGCATTTGTCTTTGTGGGCTTGGGAGATACTGGGTTTTATTTTATAGATGTCTGAGTGGAGTCTTAAAAAAATGGAACAGGTAAGAGTAGGTAGAGCTGTGACATTGTATAGACACCCTCGAAAGTTAGCATAGAGGCAGAAGAATGGATGACCAAGGACCACACTTTGGGGAACACCATTGCTAAGAATGTGGAAAAGAAAAGGAACCACAGAATAAGGGTTTGGAGAATTTGGGAGAGACATTTAGGTTCTCCCCAGTAGCCATTCTTCTCTGTGACAGTGGATAGAACTACTGATTTTTGGCTAGTTATGGGGCTGTGCAAAAAAGATCATTTTCAAATTTGTAACAAGTATAAACCTGTGAATCTGTTCTGGTCAGTTTGGTGTAGGTGAAAAATATGAATGACAGTATTCCAAAAGTGTTCTTAAAGGATGAGAGTGTGCCTTCTGACTTTTCTCTTTTCTGAGACTGGCATTCTGATTAAAGACTGGAACTCTAACAGTCATATTGAGCCAAATAGTAAAGGTCCATACCCCAGGGATGTCAAAGCAAAACATTAGAAAGAATCTGGGTTCCTAATGACTTGTAGGATTGTCATAGCAGACCTGGGGGTAGCTGCTCTGTTTTTTTTTTTAAAACATGAAACCACTATAAATCTGAGTTTTCAGTTTCATGTTATTAATCCCTATACACAGAGAAGGGGGAGATCAGAATCCAGAGTCATAGAAAGCAAGGGAATATATCTGAGTCAGTTGTGGCAGATAGAGATAAATGGGATGAGTTAAGAGCTTTGCAGAAGAAAGTAAAGATCATCTATTTCCATCAAATTATGGATAGGGAGGAAACCTTTACTGTTTCCTCCCACTTGTGGTTCACAAGTTATTACTTGTGAACAGTTATACAGCTTTTGAATGAAAATCCTGAGCTGGAGGTTTCCTGATGCTTATTATACTCTAGTACATTATGCTGTCTCTTGAGAATTTATATCAAGGATAATCTTAACCCTGAATTGTTTCAGCTGGAATGTTGTGTCATAAAGCAAATTATAGAACTTTAGCAGGAGAAACTAAGGAAATGGAGGAAGGAGATTAAGCGCTTATTTCTGAGAATATTTTAATGGAGTTGAGGTAGGTGTATTAAAGTGGGTTGGAGATCATAAGCCAGAGCTTATATATATTTTTATATTAATTTTTGTATCATAATAATATTTTTATTATATAATTACATTATATATTATATGCTATATTTGAGTTTTTATATATGTTCCACATCTGCGACCATGGGACAAAATGGGTTAAGACCTTTAGTTTGAATAACCTGATTTTGATGGGTAAGAATATCTGGTTGGAAAACTGAGAGTTTTCTCTTCAAGGTAAAAAGACTTTTTTTTTTTTATATCAGTGTTGTTTATCTTATTAGAGCTCAATACAACATGTTTTTTTTTTGGGGGGGGTTTCTGTGTTGGGGATCTTTTTTTTTTATTTACTTATTGATTCATTGAACACAAATGGAGTACAGCTATTGTTTCAAGGGTTGTACACAAAGTAGAGTCACACCATCTGTGCTTTCATGCATGTACACAGGGCAATGATATCTGTCACACACTCTGTTATTAATTTTACCCCCCACCCGCCCCCACCCCTCCCTTCCCTCTATGCTAGCTATCTTTCCTCCATTCTTGCCATCTTTCCCCCCCACATTATGCATCATCATTCATTTATCAGAGAGACCATTCGGCTTTTGGATTTTGGGGATTGGCCGATCTCACTTAGCATAACAGTTTCCAACATCATCCATTTACCTACAAATGTCATAATTTTATTCTTCTTTATGGCTAATATTCCATTGTGTATATATACCACAGTTTCTTTATCCATTCATCTACTGAAGGGCATCTAGGTTGATTCCACAATCTAGCTATTGTGAATTGAGCAGCTATGAACATTGATGTGGCTGCATCACTGAGGCAATCTGATTTTAAGTCCTTTGGGTATAAGCCAAGGAGTGGGATAGCAGGGTCAAATGGTGAATCCATTCCAAGTTTTCTAAGGAATCTCCACACTGCTTTCCAGAGTGGCTGCACCAACTTGCACTCTGTGTTGGGGATCTTAACCCAGGGCCTGGCATGTGCTAAGCCAGTGCTCTACCACTGAGGTACTCTCCCAGACTTGATAAAATATGTTTGTAGAATTGAATTGTAGAAATAGTAAAGTCCAATGAGAGTTAAAAAAAAGTGTGAATGACAGATGTGAGCATCCATCACATGGAAATCTTTGGAATAAGAGCAATTAATGCTGGAGAGAATGGGAATAAGTTTAGGAATAAACTTCCTTAGGACTTGGAGGTTTTAGTCACCTTATTTGCTGCTATGACTAAAAGATTCAACCAGAACAAATGTAGAGGAGGAAAAGTTTATTTGGGGGCTCATAGTTTCAGAAGTCTAATCCACAGATAGCAGGTTCCATTCCTCAGGGCTCAAGGTGAGGCTGAACATCATGGCAGAAGAGTGTGGTAGAGGGAAGAAGCTCATATCTTGATCAGGAAGCAGAGAGAATGGTTTCTACTTGCCAGATACAAATATGTGTCCCAAAGTCACACCTCCAATACCCTCCCTCCTCCAGCCACATCCCACCTGCCTTCAGTTACTACTCAGTTAATCCCATCAGGAGATTAGTTTGCTGATTGGCTTAAGACTCTCACAACCCAATCACTTCTCTGAATCTTTTTGCATTGTCTCACATGTGAGCTTTTGGGGCACACCACAGATCCAAACCATAATATATACAAATGTTTGCAGGGTATAAATATTTCAGTTAAGCTCTGACTCTTTCCCTCTAAAGGGTGTGTATATTGGAAAATAAAATTGCCATTTCAGTAGTTTTAGAGATATTCTATACTGATCTGCATCAAAGAATGCCATTGATCAGCTGTGGGGACTTTGTGAGAGGTGACAAGTCACGTAGGTATTATAAAACCAGAAATCTAATCTTTGCCTCCCTCTTCATATGGTCTTTGTGTCCTTGTGCCAGTCTCCCTCTCTTTTATAATGACACCAATCAGCGGGGCGTGGTGGTGAACACCTGTAATCCCAGCACTTGGGAGGCTGAGTCAGGAGGATCGCGAGTTCAAAGCCAGCCTTAGCAACTTATCGAGGCCCCAAGCAACTCAGTGAGACCCTGTCTCTAAATAAAAATACAAAATAGGGCTAGGGATATGGCTCAGTGGTGGACTGCCCCTGGGTTCAATCCCCAGTACCAAAAAAAAAAAAAAAAAAAAGACACCAGTCATTGGATTTAGGATTTATCCTGTATCCAGAATAATTTCTTCTCAATATCATTAATTATATGTTCAAAGACCCTCTTTCCAAATAAGATCACATTTTGAGATTCCAGTGAGTTGAATTTTGGAGGGACACTCTTTAACCTACTAGAAATGTAAATTCTTGAATTTTTTTTTATAATGCTGGCTGTTTGTAAATATTAGGAAATTGATCTGGACAGAATAGTGCTAAGTTGACTTAATTTCTTAAACATAATTTTTAGGTAATTTATACTTTCAAAAGTCAAATATGTATAAAAATTCATTTCTACAACATTACAGGTTAAAATAACATTTACTTTAAATACCTGCATGAATAACACTTATGGAAAATTAAGAGGGGCTGAGGATGTAGTGCAGTGGTACAGTGCATGCTTGAGATCCCAGGTTTAGTTCCAATCACCAAAGGTAAAAGAGAAAAAAGAATGAAAATTAAGAATTCCTTGGATGATAGATTTGTAATTTTGTACATAGTTTTTCTTTTCCTTTCTTTTTTTTTTTCTTTTCTTTCTAGTGCTGGGAATTGCACCCAAGGACACTCTTATCACTAAGCTATATCCCTAGCACTTTTTGTTTTGAGAAAGGGTCTTGCTAAGTTTCTAAGGTGGATCTGGAACTTGTGATCCTCCTGCCTCAGCCTCCTGGGTTGCTCAGATTATAGGGATGAACCATTGTGCATGACTGTACATAAGTTTTCAAAAAAGTTTAAAAAAATAATAATAAAAAGGTAAAATTTATTGAGTGTTTAACTGATGTCAAAAATTGAGCTATATGTTCTATTTTCATAACTTTATAATAGCTAATACCAAATGATTATTGCTATTATCACCAACTAATGGCAAGGAAACCGACGCTTAGAATATTGAGCAAATTGCTAAAACTAGGAGAGCCAAGTGGCGTAGGATTAGAATCAAAAAAGGTTTTGATTTGTATATGTTCTTTAATTTACTAGTGCCTTTTCTTTCCATATTGTTGATATAGTCATAGGCAATTTCTCACAGCTTATATGTATATGTGTATATACATATATATGTGTGCCTAAATACATATATATATGTACATTTGTATATGTGTTTAGGCATTTGATTTATAGGCAGAGACTATCAGATTGAATCTTCAGCTCATTAAAAAAAAAATAGAGTGTTTTTCCTGGGCATGGTGGTGCACACCTGTAATCTTAGCTTCTTGGTAGCCTGAGGCAAAAGGATCACAAATTGAGGCCAGCCTCAGCAATTTAGTGAGACCCTGTCTCAAAATAAAAAACAAAAGGGTTTGGGGATGTAGCTCAGTGGTAAAACACCCTTCGGTTCAATCCCTAGTAAAAGGGAAATCTTCAGTATTCCCCCAGGGAAAAAAACGTGTTTTTACATTACAGTATCTCATTTCACGAAGCATAGAAACACAGTGAATTTTTCTGGAAGGTCCATAAAGGTCAAATAATTTGCCCATATTCATACAAATCATAAATATAATTAAATAGGACTTAAACTGATTTTTCTGTCTTTCAATCAAGACTTTTTTTTTTTTCTATAAATATGATAGGCTCTGGGAGGAAGTAGAGAAGAGGGGAGAAAAATGTGGAAAGGATTTTTTAGGTGAGAGGACAGTAAGTAGTAGCAAAGGTACCAAAGTCATGCACAGTGAGTAGATCCTCAGTTTGTCTGGAATATTGGAGCCAGAAGAAAATTGATTAAGTAATAAATGAAGGTTATATTAAAGCAGCTAAAACAGCAGACACTCTTCCCTCCTCCCTCTGCTTCTACCTTCTTCCCTGTGCCAACTCCACCCGCCCCCCCCCCTTTTTTTTTTTTTTTTGCTGTGCTGGGTGTCCAACTCAGGTACTTACACAGGCTAGGCAAGCGCTCTACCACTAAACTATACCCTCAGTCCTGCAGACAGATTATTTTTCAACTGTTTTTATAGACCTGACACTTTTCATTGAGTTTTCTCTTGTCCTTTTTGTGCTTTGTTCCTGGAGTTGAAATTCTTGATACTTTGCCAGCTAGCCATGAGAAAATCAATACAAGTAAGCAAATGCAAAGCGAAATTTAAAAAATCTGTTACAAGAGATGGTTCAAAAGTGTTTCTGTAGAACTTTGGTCATCAGGAAGGTGAATCTGCTTTTGAAAATATTTTTCTGTTGCAAAGTATGTTTGCTATTTTTTGATATAATTGGACTCCTAATTATGGTTGAAGACCCATTTTTTTCACTGGGCAAGGTGGTGTATGCCTATAATCCCAGTGACTCTGGAGGCTGAGGTAGATGGATCATAATGTCAAGACCAGACTCAGCAACCTAGTGAAACCCTGTCTCAAAACAAACAAACAAACAAACAAACAAACAAATAAAAATAAATAAAAAAAGAATAAAAGGACTGGGGTATAGCTCAGTGGTTCAATACCCCTCCACACACCAAGTTTTCACCTTATTTGTCAATAGTGTCTTTTGTAGAAAGTAAGAGTGTGCAAAGTGACTGATATTAAAAAATCAATAGCTATAACCTCAGAAAAAATTTGCTTTTTTAAGCTTCTTGAAATCATTGATTTTAACTATAATCAAAGCATAAAGAGAATTTTCAAGTTTTGAAGGCTATGGCATGTTATAATCTATAGTTGCCACTAATATCACATAAATTCAGAGATAGTAATGCAATAGCATGTTGGTTTATATACTCTTAAATGTTGGTATAAGATGTCTCTTAGTAAGCCTCCATTGGTGTATATAATTAAAAATAAGTGTTTATAGAATTCTGTTTTTGGTTAAAATATTATTTTGAAACAGGGAATAGTGTTACATGTCCCTCAAGAAACAGATTTTGTTTTATGCCTGGTGTATTTTTTTAAATTTCATTTTATTCATTCATTTATTTTGCAGTACTGGAGATTGGATTCGGGGCCTTCTACATGCTCAGTAAATGGTCTACCTGTGAGCTTCGTTACCAGCCTTTTTTATTTTTTATTTTATTACAGGGTTGCATTAAATTGCTGTGGCTGACCTGGGACTTGAGATCCCTCAGCCTTTCAAGTAGCTGGGATTACAGGCTTGTAACACTTCCTGGCCTTTTTTTTTTTTTTTTTTTTTTAAATTCTCTTGCTGACTTGGAACTTAGAAGGATTGAGAGACCTTTTTTTTTTCCAAACAAAAAAACAGCTAAACCCAAAAAATAAAGGGATAATTTTTTTTTTGGTGGTGGTGGTGGTGGTGGTACTGGGGGTTGAACCCAGGTGTGCTTTACCACTGAGCTACATTCCTAGCTTTTTTTTTTTTCTTTTTGTATGGGGGATTAAACCCAGGGTCACTTAACCACTGAACCGTATCCCCAGCCCTTTTAATTAATTAATTTATTTTGAGAGAGGGTCTTGCAAAGTTGCTTAGGGCCTTGCTGATTTGCTGAGGCTGGTTTTGAACTTGTAATTCTTCTGCCTGAGCTTCCTGAGCCTCTGGGCCCAGCCCTTTTTGACTTTTTGTTTGAGACAGGGTCTTGCTCAGGCTGGCCTTGAATTTGTGATCTTCCTGTGTTGTTGGGATTACTGGTGTGCAACACCTCTTCCTGCTTTTACTCACACCTTGACTTTACCTCCTTATAAACTTGCTTTCTCACTGGTCCTTTTGCCTGGCTCTTGATTTTTTTGTGCCATATGATTTAGAATCTCTGCTTACTATTTGTTGTTGTTGTTGATCAAATCCAGGGTCTTGCTGCATGCTAAGCCCATGCTATCACTGAGCTGCACCCTCTGCCCCGTGCATATCTGTTTTTCTATTCAGCTTTGACTCAACTGTTGTGTTTCCGTTGCACATTCCTGGTACATGTTCCTGCATATTCCTTTGCATATTGCTTTAACTGACCTCCCTATTGCTAAACTCTTATATATCTCACTTATTGTAGTAATCCATATTTGTTACAAAGATTTCAAACATTACCAAAAGCTGCTGGCCTCTTGACTATAGTACCTCTCCTCAGAGTTTGTCAAATGAATTTGGTTCTAGGTACTTGTATGGAAAATTTCTAGTTCTTTTATTTTTTCTTACTGGGGATTAAACCCAGAGGCGCTTTATCACTGGACTATATCTCTAGCCCTTTTTATTTTAAGACAAGGTCTCACAAAGTTGCTTAGGGCCTTTCTAAGTTTCTGAGGCTAGTCTCAAACTTGCAATCTTCCTACCTCAGCCTCCTGAGTTGCTGGAATTGCAGGCATGCACCAATACTTTTAATAAAATGAAACTCCAGTCTTCCAGAATTGACAATGGATGGAAAGCCTCAACAAGGGAAAGGTCTGCTCAACCCTCAAACTTTAATTCTTCATCTACCCCATCTCCTGGAGTACTACTTTTTCTTAACATTCTTACCTAACTATCATCCCATACCAAATAAATTTTCCCTTTATTTTCTGAGACACAGCTGAAACAAGGCTGAAACTCTGAAAGAAGACTTTTGTAGTTGGAAACAGTGGCACATGCCTTTAATTCCAGCTAGTCAGGAGACCCAGGCAGGAGGGAAGAAGTTCCAGGGCAGTCTGGGTAACTTAGTAAGACCCTGTCTCAGAAAAATTTGTATGTATATAAACAGAGCTGGGAATGTAGCTCAGTGGTAGAGCACCCCTGGTTTCAGTCCCCAGTTCTGCAAAAATGAATAAATAAATAAAAGACTTTTCTAATGGCTATATAAAACACACACACACACACACACACGCGCGCGCGCACACACACGCGCGCACACGCACACACGCACACACGCACGCACGCCCCTACCAACCAACAAACAAAAGGTTTCCAAGGTGTAGTTTACTCCTTTTGGGGCTGTGGTTTCTTAAAGGATATGGATACCATTTCACTTATTTTATGGTCATTTTTCCTTTCACCTTGTCTTACTTATGGTATTAGGGATTGAACCCAAGATTGTTCTACTCTGAGCTACATCCCCAGCCTTTTTTATTTTTGAGATAGGATCTTATAAGGTTGCCCAGGCCTTGATCTTGTGATCCTCCTTTCTCAGTCTCCTAAGAACCTGGGATTATAGGTGTGTGCCATCAATGTCCAACTTCAATATTTCTCTCTCTTTTATTCTTGACTTTAAAAAATTTGTTCTTTTTAGATATACATGACAGTAGAATGTATTTTGACATATTATACTTACATGGAGTATAACTTATTCTAATTAGGATCCCATTCTTGTGGTTGAACATGATGTAGAGTTACACTGGTCATTTATTCTTATATGAACATAGAAAAATTATGTCTGTTCATTCTATTATCTTTCCTATTCCTATCCCCTGTCCTTTCCCTTCATTCTTCTTTGTCTAATCAACTGAACTTTTATTATTCCTTCCCCCGCTTATTGTGTGTTAGCATCCGCATATCAGAGATAACAGAAAACATTTGGCCTTTAGTTTTTTGGGATTGGCTTATTTCACTTAGCATGACAGTTTCCAGTTCTATCCATTTACTGCCAAATGCCATAATTTTATTCTTTGTGGCTGAGTAATATTCCCTTTTGTACGTATAACCTATCTTCTTTATATATTCATCTGTTGAAGGGCACCTCAATTGATGCCATAGCTTAGCTATTGTGAATTGAGTTGCTGTAAACATTGATGTGGCTCTGTCACTGTAGTATGCTGATTTTATGTTCTTTGAGTATATACCAAGGAGTTAAGGATAGTTGGGTCAAATGGTGGTTCCATTCCAGTTTTCTGAGGAATCACCATACTGCTTTGCAGAGTGATTGCACAGTTTGCAGTCCTACCAACAATGTATCAACATGTCTCTATGCCTAGACCCTAGGTGAGGGCTGGGCAGATAATCCATTCCTGTCAGGTCTAAGGTCCCTTTCCTGGTTCTCATATTCTACCTAAGGATCTGTCTCTTTTATGTATGGTTGATATCAGGACTGCTTTAGGAGATATTCTATTCCTTACCTTTAAACACCAGCATTAACTGTTCTACAATATTAGAAGTCTGCACAAGAATGTATAGTGGTGTGGGTTGGGACATATTTGTTTTTGTACCTGTTTGCCACCCCTGGTCCTAGCATTGACAAAACATTGATGTTACTTAGAAACATGGTCAGAACATTCATGCACATATCAAGACATAGCCAAATAAGCATATTTTCTGTTATTTTTTAAAAGAAAGTAAGTTCTGTGAAACTGTGCTTGTATATTTATTTTTGACACATTGTAATCTTTCCTGTTTGATTTTAATCTGAATAAATGATGATACCATTTTTCTTACTCTATAAGTGTGAATATTACTTGAATTAGTTTTAAAAAAATCAATGGTTTGATTCCAAAACATCTAAATCCTGGACTGATTTAATTTGTTCAATTAGGTTGTATGATTTCTGAAAGTTGTCCTATCGTTTTAATTTTGCTCTCTTGTTTAACATGTATGTTTTTTTTTCCTACTAATGATTAAACACAATAGTTACCAAAGCACCTAATTCAAAAACCAAAACAAAATAGTCTTTTCTTCTATGTACATATTTCATTGAAGCTCACGCTAAGGACTATTTTAAATGAATAATTTTAAAGAAATGGTATGTTGAAATCACTGTGTTTACCAAAGGTTGTTTGTGCTTGTGGGTCATGAGGTTTGAAGCTATTGAAGAAATTATTACAAGACTCAAGGAAATTGTGTGAGTAGTTGGTAATTGGTAAATAAGTAAGCTTCAGCTGTAGTGAACTACTTAATTCTCTTAAGGAGTCAAAGTTGCTCACCTTAATTTTTCAAGTGCTATTCCCTTGTTTATTTTGTCTTTTTAATTTTAGCCACCCCTGTGGGTATTACCAAAGCAGCATACTGCTAACATTTTGACATATCTTTCTAGAGATTTTATGTTCATTTACATGTTTTATATATATACATATATGCATGTATATATATATGTGTATATATATGTGTATATATATACACACACATTTATTTTTTATTTTTTTGCAGTGCTGAGGATTGAACTCAGGGCCTTGTGCTTGCAAGGCAGGTACTCTACCAACTAAGCTATTTCCCCAGCCCATTACATGTGATATTTTTATCATTATTATTGTATTTCTTGCAAAACAAGTTCATAGCATCTGTTCATTCATGCAATGTTTTGAAAACAACTACCAAATTTCCATGTACTGTATATTTTATATAATGATATTGTTTTTTTTAGTTGAGTATTTCATCATTTTAATGTACACTTTAATGTTCTTATAATAACTTTGCCATAAATCTCTTATGATAAGACATTTGGTTAGTTCCAGTTGTAAATGTTGTTATGATGAATATTAGGTAAATTTTTGAATTCTTTCTTTTCTTTTCTTTTTTTTTTTTAATACTGGAAATTGAACCCCAGGGGTGCTTAACCACTGAGCCACATCCTCAGCCCGTTTTATTTAGAAACAGAGTCTCACTGAGTTGCTTATGGCTTTGCTAATTTGCTAAAGCTGGCTTTGAGCACACTATCCTCCTGCCTCAGCCTCCTTCTGAGTCACTGGCATTACAAGTGTGTGCCACTGGACATGGCTTGAATTCATTCTTAATTTCTTTGGATAAGTAAAGAGAGAGACAGTTAAGCTTAGTAATAGTAAAGTTAAAAGTGTCAAATGAAGCCAAGTGTCTGAGTTTGATCCCTGGTTTTGCCTCTTAATAGTCTGACCTTATATAAGTTACCATTTTTGTATCTCAGTTTCTGCATCTATAAAATGAGATAATAGTAAATTGACATATATTAATTTTATGTTCAGAAAGGGTCCTTTGGGAACCTTGCCTTTTATTCTCTGTGGTCTCAGGGAAAGTGTCATTTCTAGTTACCCACACCTCCTAGTTTAAATTGAGCTAATTAGAGCCATCCTTGGATCTTCTTTTTTGGAACAAAGCCTAATGTTTTCATTGGGATGACCAAGGATTCTAAGTAGAGGCTGCCAAGGCAGCCTCCCTGCTATGTGTAGAGAGTCTCACTGAGTATTGAACACAAACTAAGGCAACGATAGCCACAAAATGAAGATGGATACAGGGCTTTGGAAACATACTTCTGGTTACATCTGTTTCTGAAAGCCAAAAGAACATTTAAATAGTTTTGAGCTGTGTGCCAAATAGTCTTCCAGAAAGATTGAGTCAAGTTAGCAATATAGGAGTACATTTATTTCCTTAGAGGAAATTTTATTTTATTTTATTTTATTTTACTTTATTTTATTTATTTATTTTTTTTGGAACCAGGGAATTGAACTCAGGGACACTTGGCCACTGAGCCACATCCCCAGCCCTATTTTGTATTTTATTTAGAGACAGGGTCTCACTGAGTTGCTTAGGGCCTCGCTGAGTTGCTGAGGCTGGCTTTGAACTCGTGATCCTCCTGACTCAGCCTCCCAAATTGCTTGGATTGCAGGCGTGCGCCACCATGCGCGGCTTCAGGGAAATTTTAATTAGGAAAAAAAAGTCACTTATGACTTATGCAGTGGAAACTGCATAGCTCCATGAAGGTGAGGATGCTAGTTTAGTTCAGTGAGATCAGACTTTAAACCTAATTCAAATGCTATCTCTGAAACATTACAAATTGCTACTTATTTTTGATCATTATTGTGTCCAAAATATTTCAGATACCTGAAATCAGGTATCTGTGTTCTGAAAATCCTAAAGTCTTCCTTCTTGTATTTATCTGATTTATTCAGACTGAAAGAGATTCTTGCAGGCCAGGTCCATATAGATCCCAGTATTCTATGAATAGAGAAATTCTTGGAATTGGAAGGAGAAAAAGTCCTTTCGGCAGAGATTCTATTATTTTAGCAGAATACATATTATAAAGTAAATAATAATTTACTGCTTATTTATTATGTGGACAGTTGTAGGCTGTTCTTTTCAGTGATTTCCCAAACAGACCTAGTTAGGAGAAAGAATTTGTATCTTCCTTGGTGAGGAATGCCCCTGTTCCACTGATGAGACTATATGTAGATGTCATCCTTTCCTTGATGCTTTGTAGCTCTCTGTATAGTTCATTAATTTACAAGGTAAATTAATAAGTACCATGATTTAAAGAAAACAGCTTGTTTGGGAACTTGACTTATCAAACTATTTTCTCTTTCCAAAAAAGATTTTATCATCATCGTCATTTAAAATACAGATTTAAACTGAATGTGGTGGTGCATGCCTATAATTCCAGCTGTTTGGGAGACTGAGGTAGGATGATCACAGATTGAAGGCCAACCTGGGGCAATTTAGTAAGACCCTGTTTCAAAAAATTAAAATAAAATGGGCTGGGGATATACCTCAGGGGTAGAGTGCCCCTGGGTTTAGTCCCCAGTACCACAGGTTAAAAAAGAAAAAGAAAAAAGGATTTAAGAACTTGAAATGGAAGATCCTTCTTTAATAAATGAATAATTTGGGGGCAAAACAACAACAACAACAACAACAACAACAAAAAGTTCAAAAAATCTGTTTATAATTAATGACGTTTGGTTGTGGGCATAAATACATCCTTTGTTTTTTCTCAGCTTAAACTAACCCAGGTAAGATTCAGAGAGAGAAATCAAGTATCAGAACAAACTTGGAAAATAATAGTAAGAAAATGAATTTGCAGTGAAAAGCAGCAGTTAGGACTGCAGTGAATTTTACAGGTACTTTGTATAATTGTCCCACACAGTCTTCTAGGGAATTTGAAAAGAATGTTACTTGTTTTCCTTTTAAGACAGGTGTTTTACCAAATAAATTTAGCCTGAGTAAACCAAAATTCTCTCAAGATTAGAGTTAGTAAACTCTTTTTTTCTTCTTTTTCTGGAAATGAGAAGGAGCAATAGAATAAAATTTCACTTAGGGCAGTGAAAAAATGAATTTTGAAATACAAATGAACTATTACCAAAAAGTTGTATTCTTCCCATTCCCCTGCCCCCATCGAAGTTTATTGCTCTTGTTTAGATTATGTGTTTGAAGAATTTGTAGAAAAGTGAAAATTTGAAGAGTAAAGAACTTGATAAAGATATTATAATATGAATTAGAAGATTGTATGATAATAGTCTCGCTTTGATTGTGTGAAAAGTAGAACACATAATTCCAATAAATAATGGCTACTGTTTATCAAACACTATGTGCCAGACTTGATGGTCTAATTTTATTAATTTCTTACTACAGCCTAATAAGATAGGTGAAGTTACTGAGACTTGGAGACATTAAGTAATTTGCTCAAGGTTATATATTGATCCTGTATTTTAACTCCCTGTCAAAGATATAGTTTAGTACCCCCTAATGTTCCTGTATGCTCCTTTCCATTCATTTTCTGTCCCCACCCACCCAGAGGCAATCACTATTCTAATTGTTTTCTACTATACGTTAATTTTGCCCACTCTAAAATATCACATCTGTAGAATCATATAGCATTTATTCTTTTATGTAAGACTTTCTTTCTTTCTTTCTTTCTTTCTTTCTTTCTTTCTTTCTTTCTT
>JAJEJO010000196.1:1071377-1114509 GCA_020662805.1 Glaucomys volans | reverse complement strand
CTTTCTTTCTTTCTTTCTTTCTTTCTTTCTTTCTTTCTTTCTTTCTTTCGGGTACTAGGGATTGAACCCCCAGGGACACTTGGCCACTGAGCCACATCCCCAGCCCTATTTTGTATTTTATTTAGAGACAGGGTCTCACTGAGTTGCTTAGGGCCTCGTTGTTGCTGAGGCTGACTTTGAACTCGTGATCCTTCTGCCTCAGCCTCCCAAGTGCTGGGATTACAGGCATGGGACACCGCGCCTGGCTTGTAAGACTTCTTTAACTCAGCATACCGTTTTGGAGATGGATCTACATTGTTATGTCTATCGGAAGTTTTATTCCTTTATCTTTTTTTTTGGCTGAATAATCTTCCATTGTGTGAATGAACAACAGTTTGCTTATCCATTCTATTGGTGGACATGTGAATTGTTTCTGGTGTTTGGCAAAAATGAATAAAACTGCCATTAATATAAGAGGCTATGTGAAAAATTTTTTCATTTCTCATGGATAAGTTCCTGCCAATAAAATTTCTAGGTCATATTTTGGTATTTGGTGGAAGGATGTGGTGGAGGAAAGGAATTCAGGACATGACCCCTCACCAGGAACAAAATATAAACCCCAAAGACATCCCCTCAGTGATCTACCACTCTTGCCACACTTACCACACTTACCACACTTAATTCATTCAAATGGATTAGTCCACCAGTTAGATTACAGCTCTCATAATCTAATCTTTTCACTTTTGACCATTCTTGCATTGTCTCACATGTAAACTTTAGGGGGACATCACATATCCAAACCATAACATATAGATAATAATTTAGTCATATTGAAATTTAAAACAAAGTAGATTTAATTTTGTTAATATATTGTGGGTGCTGGAACATATTAATTAAAAAGTTATGAACTTTAAAATTTTTGATATAACTTCTAGAGGTGATCTAAGTAGTTCTGTTGAATAGAAGAACAAACTATCCAAATCAGAGAAGAATGGTGTAGATAAATAATTTATTAACTATAAATATTTCTACCAATTAAATAACTATTTGAATATATGGAGTGACTTTAATATGATTCAAACATTAATAGGGCTAAAAGCAGTAAATGCTAACAAGATCACTTGCCTTTGGATTTGGAATTGTTATTAAAAGGCCTCAGTAAAAGTTACTATGTATTTGTTGCCTTTGTATTTCTTGCTATTATAGTAGGTCTATATGTTCATTCCAAATATAATAATCTTAGAATAAAACAAATCAATATTTTAAAAACTAGGTTTATTTTGTTGTCCTTCTAATGGTTATATTTTGGTGTTAAAAGTTTTGGTGCATTAGGTAAGGCATAGCTTCTATTGATGTAACATTTTTACTCTGTATGGAAAAATGATTTTGTAAGATCAAAAATATTTTCAAAATATTTGATATTATTATTAGTGCAAAAAAAAATTACAAAGGATGAGAGATTCCCTAGGGTTAAGGTATTGTAGTTACAGTATACTAGTACATTTTTTGAAAAGCAACATTTATCAGACTTTTCTATCCAGAAATAAGATATTTTTGTTCTATGTTCTTAGTTATATTCTAATGACAATGTTTTTGGTTTGTTTGTTCTTTGTGTTACTGGGGATTGAACCCAAGGGCTCATGCATGCTAGGCAAATGCTCTACCATGGAGCTATACTCTCAGCCCCATTTTTACATTTTGACTGAAAACACCAAAAGGAACATAAAGAACATGAGACACCCAAGTAGCTTGTCAGTGAATCATGCCAAGTTTCTTTTTCATATGGTTATTATGTTGATGATTCACAGAATTCAATTTAATTCAACAAACATTTATTGAGAGTCTACCATGTGCAAGTGTTGAGCCAGTGCCAGACTGCTAGAAGTAGGTATATTAAGGGCAGTGTAACTTGATTTCATTAAGGTGTTCAATAAAGCATTTCATGTTCCAAAGATGGCTTAGGTAGGGAGGTTAAGTGGTATAAAAGTATTGTCAGGACTGGGGCTATAGCTCAGTGGTAGAGCACTTGCCTTGCATGTGTGAGGCACTGGGTTCAATCCTCAGCACCATATTAAAAAAAAATGAATAAATATATTGTGTCCATCTAAAACTAAAACAATTTTAAAAAAAGTATTGTGAGACAGGTTTGGAATGATTTTAGTCTTTCAAATTTGCAAAGGATTGTTTTGTAATCTAGAATGTAGTCTATTCCTGGAGGTTGTTCAGTGTGCACTTGAGAAGGATGTCTATTCTGTAGCAGTTGGGTAGACTGTTCTGTATTTTACTTGTTAGGTTAATTTGGTGTGTAGTATTGTTTAAATTTGCTGCTTTCTTATTGATTTTTCTCTCTGGAGGATGTAGTCCTTATTGTAAGCAGAGATTAAAGTCTTATTTTTGTATGGCTGCCTATTCTGGTAGATCTGTCAGTGTTTGCTTTCTATATTTAGGTGTTCTAATGTAGGATCCATATATATTTATATCTTACTGTTCAGTTTGCCCCTTCACCATTACATAATGACTTTCTTTGTCTCTTTTGGCAATTTTTAACATTTTTTGACTTTGCCTTTTATCTGATATAAGTATAGCTACTTATGCTCTTTTTTGATTTCAGTTTGCATGGAGTATCTTTTTCCATTCTTCACTTTTTAGCCTATATGTATATTAAAGCTAAAGTGTATCCCTTCTAGACAGCATGTAATTGAATCTTGCTTCTTTTAAAAAAATTCATCCATCTGTATCTTTTGATTGATGAATTTAATCCATTTACATTTAATGTGACTGTTGATAGGTGAGGACTTAATGTTGTTGTTTTTAGTTGTCAATGGCTCTTTTATTTTGTTTATGTGTGGTGCTGAGTATCGAACCCAGGGCCTCGCACATGCCAGGGAGGCACTCTACCACTGAACCACAACTCCAGCCCCTCATGCCTGTTTTGTAGTTCTTTTGTTCCTTTTGTTCTTTCTTGCTATTTTCTTTTGGGTTTTGAGTTTCTGTGGTGATATACTTTGTTTTTAAAAAATATTTTCTATTACAGGTGGTTCCTTGTTTTTATCATGAATCTTGCATAAAACTTCTTAGTAGTTATTTTAGAATATTTTGAGCTGATATAAACTTCAATCTCATACCATCTATGCTTTTACTCTTTCTGCCACCTACTTCGTTATGTGTCAGTACTTCTATTTATATTGATATCTACAAGCAATTTTTTGACTTTAGTTTTATGTTAATACTTCTCTCCTTTAATTTTTATGCTTGGGTTAAAAGTCAATATGTGTTACAGTTGGAGTATTGCTTATTCTGTATTTGTCGATAAATTTACCTGTACTGGTGAGATTTTTCTTTAATCTGCTTTGGTGTTGTTGGTTTAACACTCTTTCATTTCAACTTGAAGAATTCCTTTTAATATTTCTTGTCAGTTTAGTGGTGATAGATTCAGTTTTTGATTGTCTGGGAAAGTCTTTATTGTCTCTTCATTTTAAAATATAGCTCTATCAGCTATATTGTTTTTGATTTGCAGCTTTGTTTTCCCCTTTTCTTTCAGCACTTTGAATGTATTATCCTGCCATCTGCTGGCCTGCAAATTTTCTGATGAGAAATCCACTGATAGTTCCCTTATATGTGATAAGTTACTTTTCTTTTACTGCTTTGAAAATTCTCCTTGACTTGGCAGTTCAATTATAATGTGTCTGGATGTAGAACTCTTTAGAAGTTATACTTATTTGGAGTTTTGGGCTTCATGGTTCTGTATATTCATATCCTTCTCTAGATTTTGGGAAATTTCAGCCATCATTCCTTTAAATAAGCTTTCACCTCTTTCTCTTTTCATTCTGTGACCTTGTGATGTATATACTAGCTTACTTGATATATCTAATATGTCCTGTAGGTATTCTTGATTCTTTTTCACTCTTTTTTTCTTTCCCTGTGTTTAGATAATTTTATATTACCTTGGTGTTTGCTTGATTTTCTGCTTGATTGATTCTGCTGTGGAAGCTCTCTGTTGATGTTTTCATTTCAATCATTTTGTTTTTCAGCTTCAGGATTTGTTTGGTTCTTTTGTTATGGTTTTTATCTGTATATTAAACTTAGCATTTTGTTCATCTGTATTTTACTTGATTTCATTTAGTTATGTCCATGTACTCTTAAAAGTTTACTGCATTCTTTTCCTGATTTTATTTTCTTGTCTATTTGTATTCTTTTATAGCTTATTGAGCTTTAAGGCAATTGTTTTGAATTCTTTTCTACACAATTCATAGATCCTTCCTTCCTCTCATCCATTTGCTCACTTAGGGCATTTTGGATGCTAATCTTATGCTCTACCACTAAGCTACAACCCCTCCAAGTCCCTGATCTCTATTTCTTTAGTGTGAGTTACTTAAGCTTTATTTTTTCCCTTTGATGATGTCATGATTCCTTGTTTCTTTGTGATCTCATGTTTGCATTTGATTGATCTGTCTTGCATTTGAAGAATCAGTCACCTTTTCTATTCTTTACAGAATAACAGGTAAAACACCTTTTCTATTCTTTACAGAATGACAGATAAAACTCTTCACCAGATGTTCAGGCAAAGTGATTCTGGGTAGGCTCACTGGATGAGGAGTTGGGGTTGGCAGGCCCTGTGCTGGGATGTATCAGCAGGCACATTTCACTTCTTTCCTTCAGGGGAGAACTTGGAGAGAACTGCGGACCAGGTATATCTCTCTCAGTACTGTGCTGGGAAGGCTACATTCTAGAGCTCCTCTGAAGATCCTGTTTTTAGGCTGGATGATTGTTAGACTTGTTTTTCTGTGAGGAGATGAGTACGGGAACCTATTATGCCATTTTGCTGATATTACATCTCTGCTTCTCATATTTTCAATTTCTTGAAGTAGTTTTTTGTTTTTTGTTTTTTTGCGGCGCTGGGGATTGAACCCAGGGCCTTGTGCTTGCAGGGCAAGCACTCTACCAACTGAGCTATATCCCCAGCCCTTGAAGTAGTTTTAAGAAACTATTTCTAGGAATTTGCCCTTTCATCCAGATTTATTTAAATTTATTACCATAACATTTTTTTTTGGGGGGGGGAGGTACTGGGATTGATCCTAGGGATACTTGACCAATAAGCAACATCCTTAACCCTTTTTAATATTTTATTTAGAGAAAGGGTCTTGCTGAGTTGCTTAGGGCCTCACTAAGTTGCTGAGGCTGACTTTGAACTGGAGATCTTCCTGCCTTCCAAGATTTTTTTTTCAAGTTCTGCTATACTTTTTCCAAGTTCATAAGAAAAATTTTTAGATAATTGATTTTTAACATTTCTTTCTTTTTTTTATAGGGGAGGAGTACTGGGGATTGAACTCAGGACATTCAACCACTGAGCCACATCCCCAGCCCTATTTTGTATTTTATTTATAGACAGGGTCTCACTGAGTTGTTTGGCGCCTCACTTTTGCTGAGGCTCGCTTTGATCTTGCAATCCTCCTGCCTCAGCCTCCCAAGCTGCTGGAATTATAGGTGTGTGCTACTGTGCCTGGTTCTTTTTTATTATGTATTTAACACTATACATTTTCCTCTAAACACAGTCTAATCTATGATACAGAGGTTAGTTTAATAGTCTGATTTATTAGTATTAATTTATCAATTAATATATCATTAAATATAAAAAATTAATGTTCCTTAAAAATATTCTTAGGTTCCTTAGGCAAATATTTGTTACATAAAAATATCAAAATTATGGATTTAACAAAATTTTCTCATGTAATTAATTTGTTGGAAACAAATACTTTTAAACATTGAATAAAATTTTAAAACATTTCATAAAATTTCATAATCAGTGTTCTTTTTAAATTGTCTAAACACATTAAGCAGGAAAAAAATCATGTTATATTTGTAAATAATTATTCCAAATCATATGCAGATTTAGTATCATGAATTTAACTGTTTCTTATTATAATATATTCCTACTATTCTAACATCTCTACTTTTTTAGGTGTAATTCAACCTGATATATTTGTTTTTATCTTTTCTAGTATTTAGTAATAGCACCAAACTCAAAGGTAAAAAGCATATTGTCTCAGACCAGCAAATGGTTCAGTTCTTTGTCACTGACCAGTTAAATTTGGGGTTGGACATGGAAATTGATTTTCTTGTCTGTGGTGATTCAGGTTTTAGCTTTGTTCTCTATGATAATGATCTGTTTAATCTAGGCACTATGTGTTTTATCATGGCACTTTTACATTCCTATCTTTCATCTAAATTTATTTCGAAAATTTGTGTTCCTTCTCAAGAAATAGTTCTAAAATTTTGTTTAGCTAAACTTAACATATTATCCTCCTGTTTTGTTCTAATGATTGATTATATGCTTATTTTCTGACATGATTAGAAATTTAATGCCTGTGGCATAGTAAAATTAATATGTTTATCTGAGGTTTGATTCTCTGGGATATGCATTCTTAAGTCTGCATAGTTAGCTTACTTTCAGGTGATTTTGTCTATATGTTATCTTGGGCCGTACTGAAGAACTTCTTTTAACTGATTACTGTGTATGAATCCCATGCTAATTCATTGTTGTACTTACTAAGGGGCTCACCTTTGATACTGATTGGTTCTTCTTGTCAATAGTACAGTTCCTTCTTTTGACCAGAGTTTCTTTCACTATTGATTTTGTTCATTCCCCTCTGCTTATAAAAATAGGTCAGGCACAGTGGTGCACCCCTATAATTTCAGTAACTCAGGAGGCTGAGGCAGGAGGATACTAAGTTTGAGGCCAGCCTGGGCAATTTAGTGAGATCCTGTCTCAAAATTAAAAAAGGTTGGGGGTGTAACTCAGTTGTACAGCACCTGGGGTTCAGTCCTCAGTACAACGAAAATAAAATTAAAAAAAGATAAAAGTGGACACATTTCTATGTTTTATTTTTGTTTGTTTTGCAGTATTGGAGATTAAACCTAGGGACTCTCTACCACTGAGCTATACCCTCAGCCCTTTTAATTTTTTTATTTTAATTTTTTAATTTCGTCCTTGAACTTGTAATCCTTGTGCTTCAACCTTCTAAGTAGCAGGGATTACAGGCATGCACCACTGTGACATTTCTATATTTTGTAAATGAACACATAGTCAAAAGAAAAAATCCTTAAATCTACATACAGTGAGACTTCTCTACAGATTTTAAAAACCCTATTATATTTACCATTATTGTTTGTATAGTGTATTTTGTCTTTTTGAGCTCTTTTCTACATTAACATTTCTAATTATCATTATTTAGGATTTGTGTTTTTTGCTCAGTTCAAAATTTAGTCAGTAAAATTCCTTATTTGTGTGTGTGTGTGTGTGTGTGTTAAGTGCTCATTGTGATAATCTTCAAAGTAAAATTGTTTCTTGTTTACAGCAGGATGTTACAGACCCATTCTTATTTTGTTTCCTAATCCATGATTTAATTTCTTCATTCAAGTTTTCTAATTGTTTCCATCAGAAAAGTTTGTCTAAATACAAACTGTTAGAAATGAAATTTGTATTGTTGGAATATACATTGTTAGAAATGAAAGTTGTACTGTTTAAATTGAACATTGTTTTTTGGATGTTCAGCGTTCATTGTTATCCCTTTTTTACCTTTCTGTTTATATGAGAACCATTATATTTTAAAAGAAGATCATTACCCACTTGCATGATGAATATCTAAATGAAGCAGTCATTCAGGTTGCCTGTTATAGATTAATAAAGTTCTATGTTATTGTCAATAACTCTGGAGTCTGATTTGTGATGATCAGTAGAGAGTTATGAAGAACTAGGGAAATGTTAGAAAGATTGTTGATGTGAAAGTATCTTCTCTTTTCAAAAAAGGGAGAAGTTCATATAACTTAGGCTTGGCATTAGTGTTGGTCAAGGTTCTCAATTGGGTTTTTTAAAAAAATGTTTGTTAGTTATTAGATGGACACAGTATCTTTATTTCTGTAGCCCTCCTTGTGACCAATTTTAGCCAATGAAATATAAGCAAATTGATGTTTCTCATGTACATCAATGCATTTAAGAGATAACTATATTTTTTCTTTTACCAAGCTATAGCCACACTGATTTTTTTTTTCCAGCAACACACCAAACTTTTTCCTTTGTTCCTTCTATTGTGGATGTGTATGTCCTCTTTATCACAGTTCTTTTGTTATGGTTAATTAGTATTCTGTTGTGTATCAGTACCACATTTTATTTATCCATTGATGGACACCTAGGTTGATTTCATATCTTGGCTGTTGGGAATAGTGCTGCAATAACGTGGGAGTCCAGATATCTCTTTGACCTACTAATTTCCTTTCTTTTGGATACATATGCAGTAGTTGGATTGCTGGATTATATAGTAGTTTTATTGTTAAGTTTTTGAGGATTCTTCATGTTATGAGGATTCTCTCTCATACTGTTTTCCATATGGCAGTACTAATTTACATTCCCACCAGTGGTGTGTAAAGATTCCTGTTTTACATATTCTCATTCTCACCAGCATTTGTCTTTTGTTCTTTGTGTATGTGTTTTTTTTTGTTTGTTTGTTTGTGTGTGTGTGGTATTGAGGATTGAGCCCAGAAGTGTTCTACCACTCAGCTACATTCCCAATCCCCCTGCCCCACCCCCTTTTTAAATTTTGACATAGGTTCTCACCAAGTTGCCCAGGATGACCTCTAACTTGGTGATCCTTCTGCCTCAACCTCCCAAGTAAGTGGGATTATAGATGTGTACCACCATACCTGACTCAGTTTTTTTTTTTTTTTTTTTTTTTTTAGTGCTGGGGATTGAACCCAGGGCCTTGTGCTTATGAGGCAAGCACTCTACCAACTGAGCTATATCCCCAGCCCTCAGTTGTTTTGATAATAGCCATTCTAACTGAAGTTAGGTAATAATCTCATTGTGAAATTGACTGACATGTCCTGGATGATTAGTGTGTTTTTGTTTCCTTTCCTGTACAGAAACTTTATTAGTTTGGTGCTTTTCTATTCCATTGGTCCATGTGTCTCTTTAAGCCATTATCATGCTGTTTGGTTTCTATAGCTTTGTAGCATATTTTGAAGTTAGGTAAGTGTGATTCCTCTGGGTTTTTTGTTGTGTGTTTTGTTTTTGTTTTTTGTTTGGTGCTGGGGATCAAGCCCAGAGATTTGTGTATGGCATGCAAGTGCTCTACTGTTGATCTGCCTTCTCAACCCACACTTTGTTCATTTTGCTCAAGATTGCTTTTGTTATTTGGGATCTTTTGGTTCTGTATGAATTTTGAGATTGCTTTTTCTGTTTCTGTGAAGAATGTCATTGGTATTTTGGTAGGGATTGCATTGAAATTATAGATCATTTTGGGTAGTGTGGACAGTTTTTAACTATTCATTCTTCTAATTCATGAACATGGGATATCTTTCCATTTATTGTGTCCTCCAGTTTTTCTCACCAATGTTTTATAATTCTCAGTGTCTAGATCTTTTATCTTGGTTAAATTTATCCCTAGGTGTCGTTTGTTTTTCTTTCTGTAACTATTGTAAATGCAATTGTTTTCTTGATTTCTTTTTCAGATAATTCACTATTTATATATAGAAAGTCTACTGAATTTTATATGTTGATTTTTGTATCTTGCACTTTTCCTAAATTCATTTATCAGTTTTAACAAATTTGGGGGGGAGTCCTCAGTAGATTTTCCTCTATATAAGATCAAGTCATCTGCAAATGGATAATTTGATGTCTTCCTTTCTAATTTGAAATGTGTTTTATTTCTTTTTTTGACTCACCACTGTAGCTTGGACTTTCAGTACTATTTTGTATAGAAATGGGCATTTTTGTCTTGATCCTGATCTTAAAGGAAATACTTTCTCTGTTTAGCATGATGTTGGCTGGGTGTTTAATATATATAATATATATAGCCTTTATTGAGTTGAGGTACATACCTTCTTTATCTGTTTTTTTTTTTTTTTTTTTTTTTTTTTTAAGAATTATCTTGAAGGGATGTTGAATTTTGTTTAGTGCTTTTTCTGCATTCATGGAAATGACCATGTGATTTTGGGCCGCCTTTCTGTTAATGTGATGAATCACATTTACTATTTGGTGTCTATTGAACCATCCTTGCATCCCTGGATGAACCCCATGTGATCATAGTGAATAATCTTTAATGTGCTGTTGAATTCAGTTTGTTAGTGTTTTTTTTTTGGGAATTTCCAAATAATTTCTGATCTGATCATTATGACAGGATAGAAATAACAAGATAAAATCTCACAGTTACAGCAGCACATGGAAAAGTTTTATTGTTCATTAAAATCTGCTAGCAATAAAATCCCCTTGACAAAATTTAAATCTTAAAAACTGGCTTGGAAAAAAATAAACTTGGTTAAGAAAAGTAAACTCAATATAGTAGCAGTTTATCACCCCTTCCCCCATCAAAATTCACTATGGTAGAAGTTTACCTTTTTGTTTGTTTATTTTTGAGATGGCATTGTTCTCATTGCTCAGGCTGGCCTTGAGCTTCTGGGCTCAAGTGATTCTCCTGCCTCAGGTCTCTCAAGTAGTTGGGACTCTAGGAATGCACCACTGTGCCTGGGGATGTCTACATTCTTAAAATTTGTTTTGAAGGGCTGGGTTTGTGGCTCAGTGTTAGAGTGCTCACCTAGCACACTTGCCCTGGGTTCAATCCTCAGCACTACATTAAAAAAATAAAAGGTGTTATGTCCGCCTACAACTAAAAAATAGATTTTAAAAACTATTTTGGAGCCGGGCGTGGTGGCGCACGCCTGTAATCCAAGTGACTTGGGAGGCTGAGTCAGGAGGATGGCGAGTTCAAAGCCAGCCTCAGCAATTTAGCAAGGCCCTTAGCAACTCAGTGAGACCCTGTCTCTAAATAAAATACAAAATAGGGCTGGGGATGTGGCTCAGTGGCCGAGTGTCCCCAAGTTCAATCCCTGGTTCCAAAAAACAAAACAAAACAAAAAAACTATTTTGGATAGAAAGCAAAATTAAATTGTTATTGTAGAATGAATGTGTTGAGGAATTGGTCTAGCAATTCGGCGAAATGAACTTATTTTTTTTCTCTGAGATGGGGGTCTCACTGTGTTGCCCAAATAGGCCTTGAAATCATAGGCTTAGGTAATCTTCCCACCTTAGCCTCAAATGAACAATTTTTTTTTTTTTTTGGGGTACTGGGGATTTAACCCAGGGGCACTCCACCACTGAGCCACATCCCCAGCCCTATTTTGTATTTTATTTAGAGACAGGGTCTCACTGAGTTGTTTAGGGCCTCGCTAAGTTGCTGAGGCTGGCTTTGAACTCGTGATCCTCCTGCCTCAGCCTCCCAAGTGCTGGGATTACAGGCGTACGCCACTGCGCCAGGCTTGCTGGGATTACAGGCGTGCACCACCATGCTCGGCTTCAAATGAACAATTTTTAAAAAAGAAAAAAAATAGTGTAATGATGGTATACAGAAAATTCATCAAGTTAGATCCCTTTCCGTGAATACTTAAGGAAGAATTCAAGTGGGTATATAAATTAGTGAAGTACATGTTTATATCAAGCTACTAGTATTATAATTTTGTATCTGAATCTTTGATAATAGTATTGACATCAATATTAAATCATTATGGATGTTGGGGTCCTTTTATGAAGATGATGTTAAGGTGGCATTAGGAATGTAAAAGATTGATTAAGGAATAATGCCTGTGAAAGATTAATGAAAACAGGGTAAAAGCTCCTCCACTTGATGCAGATCTGACAAAGTTTTAGTCAATTCAATTAGGGAGCGCTGTAGCAAAGATTGCTTGTTGAAGGAGTCCCATGTTAGGCAAAATGGCCAGGCCCTTGTACCCTAGCTGTGCTTAGTCATGGTTGGGAGACACTTGGGAAGATTTTGGCTTTGACTAGAAAGCTGAGGCAGAACATGAATGTTGTAGTAGCTGATTACCTTCACTGCAGTTGAATCTTAAATTCTTGAAAAGAGATTTGAGTGACTCATTTCTTTGGCTTGCAAACTAATTATTTTATTTTATATTTTTGGAGAATTATCACAGGGCATTCAAAATATACATAATATATATATGCATATATATACATATGTGTATATATATATATATATATATATATATTTTTTTTTTTTGGCTAGGGGATACACCCAGGGGTTAAGAAAAAATGAATTAGATACTTCTTAATTTTTTTTTTTTTTTTTTGATGGTGCATGGGAATTGACCCCAGGTCTCATGTATGCTAGGGGAGTGCTTTACCACTGAGCTATACCCCCAGCTCCCTTCTGCCTCTTTTCTTTCTTTTCCTTTTTTTTTTTTGGTGGGGGTACTGGGGATTGAATTCAGGGGCTCTCGACCACTGAGCCACGTCCCCATCCCTGTTTTTTTGTATTTTATTTAGAGACAGAGTCTCACTGGGTTGCTTAGCATCTCATTTTTGCTGAGGCTGACTTTGAATTCGTGATCCTTTTGCTTCAGTCTCCTGAGCCACCGGGATCACAGGCGAGCACTACTGTGCCTGGCTTTTTTTTTCTCTTCTTTTTTTTTCTTTTTTTTGAGACAGGGTCTTGATAAATTGCCCAGGCTGGTCTCCAACTTGTTATCCTTCTGCCTCATCCTCCCTAGTAGCTACTTTTATGTTTACAGAATCTCAAAAATCAGTAATATAAGATTATGGATATGGATTACTCATGAGTATCTGGCATAAAGATGATATTTTCAGGGAGGAGGGAGTTGTTGGGTACAAAGTTGTTATGCTTTAAGACAGGGCTAGAGTTGCTCTTCCTATGCAATTGTAGTGATGATTAGAACATAATACTTATCATGCGTATGAAGAAAGTTTGGAAAACTGAATAAAAAATGGAGAAAATTGATAGAAATAACAGGGCAACTACTTTGTAAGGGAAAATTTATGTTGAAATTTGTGTATCAGCATCAAACTTTCGAAGAGATGACATGATAGAGTAAATTGAAAGATGAAAGTCAGTAAGGAAAATAAGTCTTTGTATAAAATAGCCAGTTAGTTTCCTTGGTTGGAAATATTTGCTTGAAGGAGTTGTGTGGACCTTTTATGTTTTCAATATGTTTTATGTATTATACTCCTGACCCCAGGCAACTGGAGCTGTCCAGGTGGCAGATTTGTACTCTTGGTCACCCTGGGACTAGGGTCTGTGAATAAAAGATCACATATTCATCACTGCCTACCAGAGAAATTAACAAAGGAGATGACTTCTGAAGGACTTCATATTGCTACAGAGGTAGAAGAATTTAGTTTTGGAAAATTTCATTGTGGTCTTGATATTTAGGAGTTAAACTTTTTCCGGATGAAAAGAACCCTCCCTCCATAATAAAGAACTCAGACAAAATAAAAATATAAACAAGAACTTCTACTGCTTAGATGTAGTTGTTACCGTTTTAGTATGTATACTTCCAAACTTCTTCAAATGGTTGTGAACCACTGATGCATAAAACATGTGTTGCACCTTAAATATTGGCTTCTTAATTTATAGCACATTATGCTGTTTATGAACTTTATTTTATTTACTATGTTTTGGATATCTTTCTATGCAACTAAGTAAATATGTACACACCATCCAGTACTGGGAATTGAACTCAGGGCCTAGGATATGCTATGCAACTACTCTGCCACAGACCTACATCCCTTGGTATAGATACTGTTTTTAATCATTGTATATATATTTTTTCAAATACTCCCTATCATGGATGGACTATAACTGGTTCATGAATATACTATAATTCATTTAACCATTTGCCAGTGTCATATATCAAGTGATATGTAGGGCACTTAAATTTTTTTTAGTATTATCCAACAGTGTTGTGGTTTATACACACACACCTTTCTTTCTTTCTTTCTTTCTTTCTTTCTCTCTCTCTCTCTCTCTCTCTCTCTTTCTCTCTCTCTCTCTCTCTCTCTCTCTCTCTCTCTCTCTCTCTCTCTTTTTCCCCTAGTACTGGGAATTGAACCCAGGGGTGCTTTGCCACTGAGCTACATTCCAGTCTTTTTTGTTTTGAGGCAGGGTCTCACTAAGTTTCCCAGGCTACCCTTTAACCTGTGATCCTCTTGCCTCCACCTCCCAAGTGGGTTGGATTATAGGCATGTGGCATACAGGCATGCAGTATCTGTTGAAAGCCTATTTCTGTTGGAAATAAATGAAAATCACAGTTTAAAAGGCGTGAATATTTTTTAAACTTCTGAAGTGTATTACTGATTGACCTCTATAAATTTTACCAATTTAATTCTAGCATCAGGGTATGTGAGTGTTTTGTTCTTTTTATGTAGGGCTGGGAATGAACCAAGGCCTTCCTGTTTGCTAAGCATGTGCTCTACACCCCCATCCCCTGTTGTTCTTTTAATTTCTCAGCTGTAGATAATATCTTTCAGTTTAGCTTTGCCATCCTAATAATAAATGGTATCATATTTTAATTTTCTATAAATGTTGAATCTAGAATGATAAAATATTACTGAGAAGTAGTAAACCAGTTTCCTTTGGGATGATTGAAGTAAGTGGCACAGAATGTTATTTTCATGGTAGGATGGATGAATTAAAAATTGCTTTTGATAGAATTAATAAAAGAAAAATTGAGTTCTTCCTCTTTAGAAATGATACAGTCATTGTCATGTAGAACTGTTGTAAGATAATAAAAGAAATTCAAATAGAACATGTATTAGGAAATAAATTTCTATTTATAATAGCACAAATACAATTTTTATGACTTGTCTTTAGGAACAGAGAGTACTCCTTGTCTTGGATTCAGATGTTTATTATTTTCTCAAGAACATTCTTATACCACTTAAGACAGCTGCTTTTTTGATGGGGAATTGGGTTTTCAAAATGCTACAATCTATTAAAAAATACAATTTTCATTTATCTAGCATAATTTCATGTTCCATTTGGGCCTTTTTTTTTATAGAAATAAGAATGTTTTTATTTTTTAAAGGAAATTGTTAAATGTTATCAGTAATATTCTCAAATTGGTTATATTTTAAAATGATCCTAATATGGGTTCATTTGGAAGATTACCAGTGATTTTTTTTTTCCCCCTAGGTACTGGGAATTGAATCCAGGGGTGCTTTACTGCTGTGCTACATCCCCCAGCACTTTATTTATTTATTTATTTATTTATTTATTTATTTTGGTACTAAGGATTGAACCCAGGGGCACTCCACCACTGAGCCACATCCCCAGCCCTATTTTGTATTTTTTATTTAGAGACAGGGTCTCACTGAGTTGCTTAGGGCCTCACTAAGTTGTTGAGGCTGCCCCAGCACTTTATTTTTTAAGACAAAGTCTCACTAGGTTGCTGAGGCTGGCCTCAAACTTGTGCCCTAAGTGTTTTTCATCCTAATTCTGATTAATATAGAATATCGGGGACAATAAAACATTTTTATGTTCTTTTTGTTTTGAATAAAAATTGTGTTTTTTTCATTTTTAATAAAAATTATGTCTCAACTTTAATTTGTTATATTAGTCTCCGTATACTTTCCTATCCCCAAAGAAGGTAAACTAAGAGGGCATATGTACTATCTAAAATGGAGCAATATGTTAGATCTTTGTAAACTTGAGCCCAGGTTGGATTTTCAGTTAATAAATAAGAAATTTGTTTTAAATCATCAGTATTCGTGACCTTTGTGACCTTTGTGACCTTGTTTTATTGACCTTTGGGCATCCTGGAAAAACATGCAGATGTGGTCCTTGTTCTCATGAAGCTATAGGACTATATGGATGTAGTATTCAACTGTCACAGTCATCAAAATACCTGGCAAGAACAACTTAGAGGAAGAAAAATTTTGAGCTCACAGTTTCAGAGATTCAATCCAGGGTCAGCCAATTTCATTGCTCTGGGCCTGAGGTGAGGTTGAACTTCGTACAGGAAGGGCCTGGAAGAAGAAAGCTGTCAGCTTATGGCAGCCTCCCTGAGGGCATGCTCCCAGTGACTTACTTCCTCCAGCCATGCCCCACTTGCCTACACTTACCACCCAGTAGTCCATGTTGATTATTAATCTTTTAAATGAATTAATCTACTGTTGTGGTCACATGTTTTATAATCTAATCATCACATCTCTGAATGTTCCTGCATAATTTATGAGCTTTTAGAGGACACCTCATATCCTAAACTTAATATTGGGGTCTCAGACATTAAAAGCAAAGTAAAACAAAAGCATTGTAATTACAATTTGTGATATGTATTGTGAAGGGAAAAATAGTGCAACATTAGAGAATGATGGAGAGACATATTGTCGACAGAGTGGTCAGGATAGGCACTTTGAAGAGGTGATGTATAAACTAATGTGAAAGACTAGAAGGAACTAGCCATGTAAATAGCTGTGAGATGGACAGGGTAGGGGGAGTTAACTAGTTTAAGGGAAATACAAAAACTTCAGGTATAAAAGAGCTAAGAATGCTCAAGACATGGAAAGGAAGCCTTTGTGGCTGGAATATGATAAGTAAAGTTGGGACTGGAATGGAATGAATGAGGTTATAGAGGTAGGGAGTAGATCATGAAGATCTTGTAAGCTTAGTAAAGGAGTTTAGATTCTATTCAGTATACAATGGGAAATCAAGGAAGGAGAGTGACAAGATCCAGTTTATTCTGAATAATGGATAAGGGGCAGGACTAGTAATCCAGGTAAGAAATGATGGTGGTTTTATCTAGTGTAGAGGCAGTAGAGACTGAGAGAAGCTGATGGTTTCAAGATACATTTAGGAGAGAAAAATGGCAAGATTTTAGGCCCGGCGTTTTAGCACAGGCCTGTAATCCACCTACTACTTATTTTTATCTTTACCTTTAGTCAGATCCTTGCTAAGTTGCCCAAACCCATCTTCTCTCTCTCTCTCTCTCTCTCTCCCTCCCCCACCTTCTCTCTCCCACCTCCTCTCTCCCTCTCCCTCTCCCTCCTTCCCTCTGTCTGTCCATCTGTCCATCTGTCTCTTTCCCTCTCTCCTTCTCTCTCTCATGTTCAGCTGCATCTCAGGCCCAGAGCAATGGTACCAGCTGACCATGGATAGATCCTCTGAAACTGATTTTTCTGTTTCAGTCTCCCAAGTAGCTGAGATCACAGGTAAGTGTCACTGTGGCGGACCCCTCTAGCCCTCAATTCGTTATGATCATCGTTTTTTCTATATCATTGGACAGTTATGTTAGAAATAAGGAAGTGCTGCAAGAAATGAAACACATGCTTGAAAGTGGGTGGGCAAGGCAAACCTTTACTTCTGGCAGAAGGGCTTGCTCTGGAACTTGGTTAGCAAGTGCACCTGGTTGGGCGGGCAGTCTCATTGTTTTTGTCTCAAATCTAATGTCCTGCTGCCCTTCACTCTGGAGGAGTTCTGGGTTACAGTGTACACAATTGGCTAATTTTAGAATTAGGGTGGGCAAAAGGGAAGGGCTACAATTGATCCAATTAAGGCTGAATACTAGATTTTGAAAATAAACCACCAGACCTTCTGCTTCTCACAGTTATAATTGCTTGAAAATCTTTGCAAATTCCAACCAGTCTTTTTCTCTTGAAAAATAGGCCATCTTTTCTAGTTTTTTTGGGGGGAGGGGGTGAAGGAATTTTGGATTATATACTGGACTTTGTGAAAATGATTTTGTGGAGACTCTCAGGTCTGTTATATTTCTCCAGAGTGTGTTCATGCTTTTGTTTAGCAGTCAGTTAACATGATTGAACTCAAACTGTAAACTCTATCTCTTGGGTAGTAGCTCTCAATTCAGTTGTTTTATTCTTAGCTGGATTCCTTATAATCTGTTCTTTGCAAGTATTATTCAGGGCAGCCTAGTATCTACCTATATTTTGTGCCTCTCTCTTTCTGGCTTTTTGTTTTTTTCCACTGAGATTCCTTTTTAACTTTCCAGTATCTTTGGTCTCTCTGAACCCTGTCCTACAGTTCTTTAAGGTAGTAAGACTGTGGAATTTATCTGGGAATTTTAGGTACCTATGGTGCTGACTGGACTTGCTCTCAGGCTAAAACTTGTTTATGATGAATTTGCCTAATAACACTCTTCTTTCAGTCATTGACTTCCTTCCAGTATTTGTTCACTAACGGTTTCTCTTTAGGTAGCTGATTTTTGTAAATTGTTCAGAATTTATCGTTGTTACTTGTGGAAAGGTTAATTTGGTAGGTGTTTATTAGTCATAGCAGAAGCAAAATTCTTTTCATCACTTTTTGTGTGGGGAAGTTCCATTGATTATTATGGTTCCCAATGTACATACCATTTTTGTCGATACATTATATGCAAATTAGTTAAGAAATACCATTTTGAGGCAGGTATGATGGTGTATGCCTGTAATCTTAGCACCTTGGGAGGCTGAGGCAGGAGGATTATAAGTTTGAGGCTACCTTCAGCAATCTAGCAAGACCCTGTCTCAAAAATTAAAAAGGAATAGCCATGTAGCTCAGTGGTAGAGTTCCCCTGGGTTCAATTCCCAGTACCAAAAAAGGAAAATTCATTTTGATTATTTTTGCCTTGTAAATTTCCTAACTTAGAAAAGACACAGTTTCTGATCCTTTAATAGTCTAGTGGGAAGACCATAGTAATTTAACAAAAGGAGACATGGCAGAGGGATAAATTTAACCCAGTTTGGTAGGGAAGAAACAAGGTGAAAGATGACTTTCTGAAGGAGGGAATTTCTTTGTTGTATCTATGAGAAGTAAAAGTATGCCAGGTGAAGAATAGAATAAAAGGCTATTTACTAAAAAAGAGTAAAAGAGACTGCATGGTGGCCTCAGAACAAATGACTTGTTAGAAGAATTACAAGTTTCGGTGTGGCTACAGTAGAAGGTGTATGTGGGGAAAATGTCAAAATTGGAGGCCCATCATTTAGGGCCTTGGATATCATGCTGAGGACTTTGGACTTTAAATTATACATAGTGGGAAGTCATTGACATGTTTTAAATGTGAGTGTCAAAATCAAATTTTTATGTTAGAATGATTATTTTGGTAGCAGTGTATAGAAGAGGGAGAAATGGGAAGTAGGAACACCAAGTCATGCAAGAAATTATGAAGGCCTAAGGAAGTGGTGGTAGAGAGAAGGAGATGAACCCAAGTGAGAATTTCAGAGTAACAGCAATAGCCCTTGGAAAGAGAGTCGTTGTATGTGTTGTGTTAGTTAACAAGGAGAGACCTACAATGACTGGAAATAATCCTTTCTCTCAGAGATGATTAGGAAATACATTAACATGTCTGTAGGGCCCAGAGTTTTATTCCTCATAATTACTGACAGGAAGCAGCAGCACATTTTGGTCTCTGGTAGAGGCATCATTCATTGTGTCTGATTTGAGGCAGTGAGAATTTTGTGATTTTATAGAAATTGTACTTTAGTACTTGTAAATAGAAGAGATCTTCAAAGTTGTCAATGGTTACTTGCTTTTTGTTTACTTAAGAGTATAATCACAGATTTTTCTATTTTCTTCCATATTATATGCAGTAGTAACATTTATATTTAATTTTTTAAAAACAAAATAGTAAACAAGCAAGGATATCAAATAAAAAGTTACTCTTCTAAAAAAGTGAAGAGTCTGCCTTCCCCTGCCTGCCTCAGTCCTCCTTCCTCAAAGTAAACTTCTTATGTTTGCTCTGTTGGTGGACACTTTATAGAGGAATAACCATATTGAACAACTTTAGACTATTGGTTCTCTAGTATGAAAGACGAGGAACTTAGTAAATTTAATAGCTATCCAGCTATCTTCTCTCTTCACCTCCTGATATTTGATTGCTACGTGAATGTTGTTAGTCTGGAGGATGGATACTTTATTACTTTAATATCTTTATATTTTTGTCTCTTGAATTAACAAATATAAAATGTTTGTTGATTACCAACTGTGAAAGATAAGGAAATTGGTATACTTTTTACCTGCCTTTAATGCCTGTATTATTTGTTGTGACTTTAAAAAATACTTAGACATTAATTTATTTATAAATAATGTAAATTATAAATTTATATTATAATTTATATAATATATAATATATATTTTATATATTATATATGTATAATATATGATATATATGTATATAGTTTATATATATAATTTATATGTTATATATAAATTATAATATTATAATATTTATATTATTTATATAATATAACTATAAATGTTTGCCATTATCTAAGACATTTCTTATCCCTTTCTACTTTTACATTCTTTTAAAATGTCTTATTCTGAGTTAGTTATTATTCTGTATTTCCTTAAATTGTTTACTTCTAGGTGGACACTGTTTTAAGGATTCAAACAATCTATACTGGGAAAATTACTCAGTTCTGTTAGGAAATAGGAGAGAGGGATGGGAGAATCATGATTGTGACATGAATTGGTGAGAGTACTTGGAGAAGATATTACTCATTGTACAGAAAAATTAAGTTTTTGAACTGTTAGAACTATTTAGATCTAACAGTCTACTAAAATAATCACTTAGCCTCTTCTTAGCATCATTTCTTTTGTGTTAGAGCTGTTAAGTCCTGCTAGAGAAGATTGCATAACTGTTTGAGTTTCCACCCTTTGATATTTTGAGTATAATTTTAAGGCAGTATAGGAATGAAAAACCGTTAGTTTGGGGGCACAAGGTGTCAGGAAACTTTTCTAAAAGGAGATAACACTTGAACTGCATCTTGTAAAATCTGTAAGAGAACCTGGTGATGGGGGAATAGGAGTAAGAGTTAAAAGGAGGGAATATGTAGAAGGGACAATATACTCAGAAGCTGATGAGTTTGAATGAACCTGACTTGTTTGGGAATTATAAACAGGTTATTAAAACTAGCATGCTCATAAGGTCATGAATGAGAATTAGCTAGGTTCACATTATTAGGAATTTGACCATTATTGTGAATATGGCAAACTAGTTAATTGGAGTAATATACCTTAGAAATTATAGCAGTATTGCTTGCCAGCTTCCTGCAGGGATGGGGGCATCTTTTGTGACTGTGGTCCAGACAGAATGGTTCTGTGGACTAATTTTTGCTTCTGGGTGCTTAGTCACTCTAGAGATTGCCTCTCCACTTTTGCCAGTGACTTTTTGGAGCATCTGATTCTTGTTTTAAGCCTCCTTTTGCTTAAATAACTTAGAGTGGATTCTGATCCTGGACCAATACAGTAATTGGTCATAACTAAAACTGACCATCTGTATATCTTCAAGGAATATGGAAGGGTCACTGATCATCATTCTGTGGCACCTTGTGATAAAAGTTACTTAAGATTTCACTTGTGGCTGTGTGTGGTGGTGCACCCCTGTAACCCCAGCAGCTCAGGAGGCTGAGGCAGAAGGATTGTGAGTTCAGAGCCTTCCTCAGCAAGTTAGAGAGGCCCTAAGCAACTCAGAGAGACCCTGTCTCTAAATAAAATATTAAAAAGCATCAGGAATGTGGCTTAGTAGTTAAGCATCTCTGGTTTCAATCCCCAGTACCTCCCCGCCTGGCCAAAAAAAAAAAGAAAAAAAAATATTTTCACCTGTGATCACTGTTTTGGTCAGCTTTTTTGCCACTGTGACTTAAAGACCCAACCAGAAAATTGTATAGGAGGAAAAGGTTATTCTGAGGTCTCACAGTTTTAGAAGTCTTAGTTGATAGAAGGCTGGCTCCATTTCTCCAGGCTGAACATCATGGTGGGAGAGAGTGGTAGAGGGAAAAAGCTCACATTATGATCAGGAAAGCAGAGAGAGAGACTCCACTGGCTAGATACAAATATATACTCAAAAGCCATGCCCCAATTCTGACCTCCTCCAGCCATACCCCACCACTTCAGTTACCACTCAGTTAATCCCTGTGGGGATTAATTCACTGATTGAATTATAAGACTCTTACAACCTAATCATTTCTCCTCTGAACCTTCTTTCATTGTCTCACATATGAGCTTTGGGGGACACCTCACATCCAAACCATAACAGTCAACTAAAATGAAGTACTGGTTAAAGGCAAAGCTTTGGTGGACTGAGTGGTGGTGCATTTTAAGAGATACACACTATAAAAGATTAGGGAGGATTATGGTTCTTAACTCATCTGCACAATTTAAAGCATTGTTTCTCAACCTAGAGTGGTTTTGCTCTCTAGGGAATATTTAGAAATGTTTGGTGACATTCTTGGTTATCATAAATGGGAAAGGATAATGCTATTGAATCTAGGGCTTGGAGACCCGGGATGCTGCTGCATAGAAAATTCCTTAGTTCTCTATAACTTCGGCCAAGAGTTCAAATCTTGGCTGCTTAAAGGTGCTATAATAACCTCACTTCTTAAAATAAGAGCTGTTCTCATTTCCATTCTACCACCCCATGACTTCTAGTACAGCTGGAGTCAGATCCCAATTAAGTTTCACCTAAATTGTTGAAAGACAAGTTTTATACATCAAAAGAATTGCAAAAGACTGGACACAGTGGTGCATGCCTATAATTCCAGCTGAAGGCTGAGGCAGGATGATTGCAAGTTCAAGTCAGCCTTAGCCTCACTATGTTGAGGTCAGCAACATAGTGAGACCCTGTCTCAATATAAAAATATAAAAAGGATTAGGGTTAAGCAACCTTGGGTTCAATACCTGGTACAAAAACAAAAGACAAAAAACAAAAAGAATTGCAAAATATTTTTACTATTTTATATTACCAAAAACCTGGGAAGTACATATGGAATTAGATTCTGAGGCTGCTAGAGCAATTTAGCTAATTTAGTTTGGACTGAATTTATTAATGTAGGTTCACCTACAGCAGATTTCAGATCTGATGTTTACTCAAGAAGCTGAGGCTGGATCTAGTTGTCTGTTTGAGTGGCAGAAACCTGAATTCATCAGTGACCTATGTTGACTAAAACTGAGATGCCAGACTTGGGAATTGAGGAATGTTGAGGTAGATTTATTATGTGCAGTTGGCTTCCTTACTCTCTATTTATGTCACCCAAGATGGATGTTCTCTACTACCTTTAAGAAAATACAGTAGTAAGGGGAATACTGGCATCCTAAGAAAGCGCTTTACTGGCTGTTTTATCTGACTTATCAAGCCAGATCTGTGAAAGATTCTGTTGTTAAACTGGTTTGCTGCACTTAGTGGAATTCTGGAATGGCAGAGGCAAGTAACAGAACTTAATTGTCCAAGGCAGAGTGGATATGGTTAAATAGTACACAAATTGATCAAAGGTTTGGAGAATTGACATGGAAGGGTAGCTTCCTAAAATCTTATTTGATTTGGATAACTGAACTCAAATGAAAACAAAACGTTTTAGGCCTGATGAATGTAGAACTAGGGCTGGAGTTGTGGCTCAGTGGTAGAGCACTCACCTAGCATGTGTGAGGCACTGGGTTCAGTCCTCAGCACCACATAAAAATAAATACATTAAAAATAAATGTATTGCATCCATCTACAACAAAAAAAAGTTAAAAAAAAAAAAGAAGATTGATGTTAGGTTACCGCACCCAATCTCTCAACCCCCATACCTTTAACACATCACAAATTTCTAGAATTCCCTGAAGAAAGGGGAGACAGGGTACCTTTCTTTGAGGATAGACTTTGTGATAATATCACAAGTAGGTGCAATACATTTTCTTCATAGCTTTCTGAAAAGAAAGGGAATTTTGGCCATTGACAAGTATAACAGTGCATCATACCTTTCAGGGATTATTGGAAGCTGAGCTAATACTTATTTTTATTGAGTCAGGATACCACTGTGTTTCATCAGGTTGGATGGGAGCTTGTGGAAATGAGTATGGACTAGAGCTCTAACTTAAATTTATTTCACATCAGGCCTCATGGATGCCTCATGGATCTATGAATTCATCCTGTGGTTATTTCTTGTTGCCTAGTGCATATTTGGAATAAATGTATTCAACAGTTGGGAGAATTCCCAAATTTGATTCCATATTCACGGATTAAGGGCCATTGTTCTTAGAAAGCCAAGTGTCTCTGGAGTTCTCCTTTTTACCAAACCAATCTTGTTTTCTGAATTCCAGAGATTAATGCCATACTAAAGAGTTAGAAAGGTTCAGGTTGCATTTAACTCTTGTTTTGCCTATACAAAAGATAGATTTTATAAAATGCTTATCAGCAGTGTTTTCTGCCACTTGTGGTCTATCTAGATAGAGGAGTTGCATCCTGCATATCTATATGTGGTCTCTTTGCTAGATACAGAACCTGGTACCTGGTGATTTGATATTGATATTGAGTTTTTGAAGGGATTTGATATATCAATATCAAATCACTAACTCTAATCAACAGAGAATATCAGAATTAACTAACAATATGGTGCATTGTTACCATGGCTAGGCCAACTTTTTAGATCTTCGCTTTTATGTACGTACGTATGTATATGTGTATGTACTGGGGATTGAACCCAGGGGCACTTAACCACTGAGTCACATCCCTAACCCTTTTTAATTTTTTATTTTGAAATGGATTTTCACTAAGTTGTAGAGGGCCTCCCTAAGTTGCTGAGACTGGCTTTGAACTTGCAATCCTCATGCCTCAGCCTTCTGAGTTTCTAGGCTTATAGGGACATGCCACTGCACTCGGCTGTGTTTGCCCTAATTTAGCATGTACAGATTTTGTCATCCCATAGTACATCACACTATTCCCCTACAGTGATAGCATCATGATTGATAGGACTTTGTGATAGACTACTAACTGGCACATAGATCCTTTGTGAAGATACAGAAGATGGTAGGACATGAAGCCCATAAAAACTTAAGAACATAGCAGCATCTTAGTGAAATTCTTGAGGTTACAGTATTTTGGGATAAAGCTGCCGCATCCTATTTTCCCCACTGCCAAAAAGAATAAAATAACTGGTGGATCTTTGACTTTGCAGTTAACATGTATTACCTTATTTATTTATTTAAAAAATTTTTAGTTGCAGATGGACACAGTGTTTTAATTAATTTATTTACATGTGGTGCTGAGGATCAAACCCAGTGCCTCATACTTGCTAGATAGTACTCTACCACCGAGCTACAACCCCAGCCCAGCATGAATTACCTTTTTTTGTTTTTTGGTACCAGGGATTGAACTTAGGGGCACTTGACCACTGAACCACATCCCCAGACCTTTTGTGTATTTTATTAGAGACAGGGTCTCACTGAGTTGCTTTACTGCCTTGCTTTTGCTAAGACTGGCTTTGAACTTGTGATCCTCCTGCTTCAGCCTCCAGAGCCACTGGGATTACAGGTGTGCCCTACCATGCCAGGCCCAGTATGTATTATCTTTTAAGTGTACTACTATAACCTCATTACTGATAACTCACAAGGTACGTTAAATTACTATATGGAACTTGTAGCAGTCTCTGACAGAAGAATCATTGGGCCCCTTCCTTTGGAACTAACTGTGTCTTCTTTGAGAAAAGCTATTGGCTTGTTGTTGTATCTGATGGAGAACAAATATCTAAATACACATATACCAGCAATACGATCTACCTATACAGGGCATGCTTAGCGGCATTCTTTCATCCACAAGAAGAGGTAAATGTGAAATTGAGCAAAATGCAAGTACTAAAAGCACACGTATATTGAACAAGCAATAGTGAACTGCTGTCACTCCTGCTTTCACAACCACACATCCATGACTTCATTCCCAGGGATTTCATTCTATTCCTTGTTAATAGAAGTTCCCTACCATGTGTTGGCACTCATCAGACTACAGGCAGATGGTAGAAACTGCCAGTTGCCTCTTAGTATCTATTCTTTTTTCTTTGTTTAGAAACAAACTGTTTTTCCTCCACCTTCAGCACAATTGTCACTTAACTAAGAGATTCCCTTGCAGTTGAGCTTGGTCAGTGATATATATGCAAAATTATTCTTTCAGAAATTTTCTTTAATTAATTGGCACCCTTCTCAGTTTTTTTTTTAATTTAGATTCATTGTACACGAATGGAGTACAGCTGTTATTTCTCTGGTTGTACACAAAGTAGAGTCACACCATCTGTGCATTCATACATGTACACAGGGCAATGATGTCTGTCTCATTCTGTTATTATTCTTACCCCCCACCCTGACCCCACCCCTCCCTTCCCTCTATGCAATCTATCCTTCCTTCATTCTTGCCTCCCTTCTACCCCGCACTATGCATCATTCACTTATCAGAACGATCATTTGGCCTTTGGATTTTTGGGATTGGCTAATCTCACTTAGTATGACAATCTCCAGCATCATCCGTTTACCTGAAATGCCATAATTTTATTCTTCTTAATGGCTGAGTAATATTCCATTTTGCATATATATACCACAATTTCTTTATCCATTCATCTATTGAAGGGCATCTAGGTTGGATCCACAATCTAGCTATTGTGAATTGGGCAGCTATGAACACTGATGTGGCTGCATCACTGTAGTATCCTGATTTTAAGTCCTCTGGGTATATGCCAAGGAGTGGGATAGCTGGGTCAAATGGTGGATCCATTCCAAGTTTTCTAGGGAATCTCCACACCACTTTCCAGAGTGGTTGCATTAACTTGCAATCCCACCAGCAATGTATGAGGGTACACTTTTCCCTACATCCTTGCCAACATCTGTTGTTGCCTATATTCTTAATAAAAGACATTCTAATTGGGGTGAGATGAAATGGTTTCTATTTGATATGTAGATATGATATTTGGATCTCTAGCAGATATATTAAATCATGAGAACAAGAGCCACGCTTTGTATAGTGGGGTGATAAACCTGAAGAAGCTTGATCCCTGAGACCATAGCTTTTCTTTTAGTTTTATTTCATGTGAAAGTTTCTTGTGAAAATTACTGATATTTTAGGTTTTCTGCTTATGAAGCTGAACATAATCCTGAGACATTGAATTCCTAGATGGGAAAGGTATCACTCTCTCAGATAGGAAATAGAGTTAGGAGAAGATAGGCTTTGTAAAAATGATAGAAAATCCCATTTTGGTCATGATTAATTTGCTGTGTTTGTGGAAATGCTCACTAAGTGCTGTTGATGATATTGGAAGCTTGAGAAATATTTTCTTTTTATCTATTAGAAGACAATGCTTATTTTCAGGGGAGTGAAATCTTAAGGAAAACACCGTGTAGTAAAGTATTTTGTAACCAGCCTCATAACTTGTTCAGCTGCTTAACTTGTAATTGTTTTTTTTTTCTTTTTCTTTTTTTTTTTTTTTTTTGTAGGATAGGAAGTTTGATTTTTGAGAAGAGTAGAGCAGAAAACTTAGGGCCTGGATTATGTATGTTGTGTTTTGCTCTGAAGTGAGCTTTTAGTTGGGAATAGGGAGTTAGAGATAGAAAAACAGATTTGTGGAGGGGAGAGCACTGTAGGCAGTTTAAACTCTATTTTGGATAAATAAATTTGTCATCTGTATTTCTTTGAAGGAACAGGCCTAAGTAATTTGCAAGGCATAGGTTTTTGCAAATTCTTTAAAATGAAGAGATTTATTTTCTTCCTCCTTTATTGATTTAGGATTAGAGTATTTATTGATAGGGACATGCTGAATGTGTTTTAATGAGAAATTGATAAGTATTTAGGCACATTATGTAAAAGATATGAATCTCTTTTTTACATGATGACCTTTGCAATTGTTTAATAGTTAATCTCCATAATTTAATAACATTCTGTTTAAAAATTCTTATGCTAGAGACTAAGGCAGAAAGATAACAAGTTTGAGGCTAGTCTGGGCAACTTAGCAAGACCTGTCTCAAAGTGAAAAGGGCTGGGGATGTAGATCAGTGGTAGAGAATGCTTGCCTAGCCCTTGAGAGACCCTGGATTCAATCCTTAGTAGTCAAACAAACAAACAAACAAGCAAACAGAACCAAAAATACTGTGGCTCTCATATAATAATCTTATCTTCAGTTGTAAGATAACTTAAATAGCAGAGTGAAAGTGATACAGCATGGCATAGTAGAAAATTGTTTCAAATGTTCAATTCTCATTTATAAAAGGATTAGTATCTTATAGGTACTACCAGTATATTCATATTCTTTGAGCTATTTCTAAGAAATTGGATTGACATTTTAACCTATTAAGTCCCAGGTTTTCAATTACGTGTACATTTTAAAAAAACTGACATAGGTGTATTAAAGTAGAGCTTATATATATTATTATTTTAATTAGTATTAATATTATTATAATCTTTTATTTTGAATATGTAATAGAATATGTAATCATATAATATTGTATAATTATATATTATATACTATATACTGTAAATTTTTAGATGTTCCACATCTGGGATAATGAAACAGAATGGGTTAATGTGCGAGTATTTTTTTCTGCCAAATTATCAACAAAGAAAAATATTTTGTGACACCATGGTAATATGTTTCTTTAATTTCTTGATAGGCACAGATAAAATATGATACTGCAGAAATTCTCATAAAAACAACTGCTGCTTTTTTTGTTTTTAACCTGCCCCTGTCCCTCTGCCTGTATTCTTTCTGTCCCACTTCTTCACCCCTTTGTTTGTGAAGGTATTGATTTTTAAGTATAATAATATAAGCATATCTTTATGATACTCACTTTTTTGTTTTAATTTATTTTTTGTTGTTGCTTGTGTGGTGCTGGGGAACCAACCCGGGTCTTGAGCGTAAAGCAGACACTCTAGTTTGGCCCACAGTTTTATTTAGGATAACTTCAGCCAGTTTGGAAAGGCACTAGAGACAGGTTATTGAAACAGTATGAACTGGTATAGTTTAAACTCTTATGATTCTCCTAGGAAGGTAATCTTATCTAGAGGAAATTTTAATCTGTTTTTCAGGTCAGCAACCATAGTTTTATGCCCTCTTGTGGTAGATGTGTAATTTTCACATTTTCTGGTGCTTTATTTATAGTGCATAGAATTTTAGAGCCAGAGGGGTCTTCAGATCAAGATAATATAAATGGGAGACCAAGGCTAAGGGAGACCGAGTCTCAGAGAAATCAGAGAATTTGCTTAACATTAAGACAAACCGCTGGGGTGGTGCACACCTGTAATCCCAATGGCTCTGGAGGCTGAAGCAGAAAGATTGGGAGTTCAAAGCCAGCCTCAGCAAAAGCGAGGCACTCAGCAACTCATTGAAACTGTGGCTCTCAACTCAATTAAATACAAAATAGGGCTGGGAATGTAGCTCAGTGGTTGAGTACCCCTGAGTTCAATCCCTGATTCTGCCCCTCTCAAAAAAACAAAACAACAAAACTACAAAAAACAAAGGTTAAGACAAACCTTATTTCCTGTGAAGGTAGTGTTCTTTTTAAAATATGACACAGAAGTATATATGTGTGTGAGTTTGTTTTCTGTTTCTATAACTGACTAGCACAGATTGGACAACTTATAAAGAACAGAGGTTTATTTAGCTCACAATTGTGGAGACTGGAAAGTCCAAGACCATGGTTCTGGCATTTGTTGAAGACTTCTTGCTGTATCATAACATGGTAGACTGTAACATCACATGGTAAGACTAAGTGAACCAGACGGAACTGGCTTTTCTAATAAAGCCACTCTCATGATACCTATTAATTGATAAGTGGGTTAATCCATGAGGACTCTGCCCTTATGATTCAGTCACCTCCCAAAGGTCCTATTCAATACTTTTGCTTTGGGGACCAAGTTTTCAACTTGAATTTTGGGGGGACACATTCAAGTCATAGCAATTTACAGGGCATCCTTGAGGACTTTGTTATATTAGTTTGAAGATTTTGGTAGTGGAAAGATACTTAAATTTTTTTTTTGTTTATTTAGAATTATTATTGATATCTTTAATATATGGGTGTTTTAAAAAGTAAACCCTTGCACTTGGAAGAGTAACCAAGAGAGGAAGGGAAGCGGATATCATATTTACCTATGAGAAGACACAATAGTTGTCTTTAAGTAGTTAAAGGACTGCTCATTGGAGAAGGTTGAGCTTATTTTTAACTTGTTATAGTGAGAACAGCAAATATTAATTATTGTGTCCCTAAGCTTGCCCTGGAATGATCTAGTTTCTTTAAGTAGAACAGGAGGATTAGGAGAGAGTCAAGGTCCTAGGTCTAGACTCAGCTGTTAGGGTCATATTCAGACTATGTTCTGTGTTGAAAGAACTTGATTCTGGCTGATGCACCTAGCCCCGGCTCAATAATATTGAACTAAAGGTTGCGAATCAGGCAAGCAGAATCTTCAAGGATGTAGACATTTTAAGCAATCCCATATGTTGTTTGAATAAGGATGGAGGATGGAAGATATTGCCCTGGGAAGATTTTTAGAGCCAGTTGACACCAAGACACTGACCATTGGATTGGAGGAGCATTTGCATACTAGAAATAGAATAATGTAGATTTGCATTTGTGATCTGCTTCTTATTTGTGCTGTAGGACTTTAGGACTATTATTGGACATTTTTTAAAATAAATTTTATTTTTGTGGTGCTGGAGACTGAACTTAAGGCCTTGTGCATGCTCGGCAAGTGCTGTACCACTGGGCTATATCCCCAGCTCCTCTCAGTTTATTTCTTTATGTCTAAAATGGAGACTAATATTTCTGTTTCATAGGTTGTTAGGATTCAATACATTATGCATAGCACAGTGTTGGTTGGATTTGGATCTGAGCAAAAACAAAATTGAAGTCCTAGGGAGTCTTAGGTTCTGACAAATATTTTGGTGTACAAAAGATCTTTCTAATAATTAGGAAGTAGTGATTTCATTTTCACTGGGAGATGTTAAGAGTATGAAACAACTCTGCAGATATTGTAGACGGTATTCGAATTGGAAGTATTCAATCACTGAATTATTTTATTTTTTTGGTGGTGGTGGAGATTGAACCCAGGGCTTTGTGCTTGTGAGGCAGGCACCCTACCAACTGAGCTATATCCCCAGCCCCTGAATTATTTTAATCATTAGGTATGAGTTATAAAACTTACAGGAACAATGATGGTTTATTTTAAGTGTCCATATTTTTGCATTGTTCATTGTTGTTTCTTCCTGATGTTCCAGTATTGCTTCTTTTTATAAGTTGCTGTCTGTTCAAGAAGACTTCCTTGTTTAAGAGTAGGTTTGTGAGTGACAGATTCTTTTAGTTTTTCTTTATCTGTGTATATCTGAATTTCTCCTTCATTTCTGGAGGATACTTTTGTTGGAAATAGAATTCATGGTTGACAGCTCTTTCTTTTAGCATTTGAAAAATGTGTAACCTATTACTGCTGTGGTTTCTGATGAGAAATTTGCTGTTTGAATTGGTGTTAATCCTTTATGTAAAATATTGTTTCTAACTGGCTTCTTTCAAGATTTTTTTTCCCCGTTTTTAGTTTTCAGGTGTTTAATAATGATGTGTTTTGGTATAGATTTTTTTTTTTTTTTAGTTTATCCTGTTTGAGATTTACTCATCTTTTTGAATATATAGTTTTATGCTTTTCCAAATTTGAGAATTTTGCAGGCATCACTTTGTTGAATATCCTTTCAGTCTCATTCTCTTTCTCTTCTTTTTGGGACATCAGTGATCTCAATATTGTATTTTTTGTTATAGACCTAAGGGTTTTCCAAGGTCCTGTTTCCTTCCTTCCTTCCTTCCTTCCTTCCTTCCTTCCTTCCTTCCTTCCTTCCACTGGAAATTCTGTTCTTTATATGTTATTTTTAGTTTGTTTCTGTTGTTTAGACTGGATATAACTGGATATCTCCTTATATCTTCACAAGTTTACCAATTTTATCTTGTCATCTTCATTGTACTATTGAAACCATCTGATGAGATTTTAATTTCCTTTAATTTTTAAATTTTGTAATTTCCATTTGGTTTATAACTTCTATTTCTTTGCCAATGTTTTCTATTTTTTATTTGTTTCAAGAGAATTTGTGATTGACTGTTGATACATACTTAACAACTGCTTAAAAATCCTTGCCAGATAATCCCTCTGATTCATGTCTGTGTTGACATCAGTTGATTTTTCTTTTGTCATTCAAGTTGTGATTTTCCTAATTCTTAGTATTACACAATATTGTTGACATTTTGGCAATTGTGTTAGTCTTTGTGTTTAGATTTAGCATGTAGTCTATGCTAATTTTGTGGACTGGTTTTCCAATAGCAGTTTTGATTTTCAGAGCCTTTGTATTGTTATTTTGGTCCTCTTGACTTATTTGATACCTTGGGGGCTCCCCAGCTGGTGCCATCTGAGTTGGCAGAAGGTGTTTCCTAGGTTGGGCTGTCCCATGGTCGAGGAGGGGAATTTCAGACCCACAGAAACAAAGATTTCACTGGACCAGGCTGCTTTTTGTGGCACAGTCACCATTTTTGGTGCTATGCTACTGCCCTGATGTCTCTTGGAAGTATATGGGAGATTCTGACCCTTTAGGACAAAGAAGCTCCCTGGGCTGCCTGCTGTGATAGAGTCTGTCCTGTGATGCCCTCTACCCCGCCCCAACCCCAGTATCTCTGTGTTGGCAAGGGAATTCTCAGGCCCATAGGAATATGAGTCTGGCTGGGTCATTTGATACAGTGGGGTTCTTTTGGTGATGTTGATCAGATACCATGATCTCTCTTAGATAGGAAGACAGGCCTATGGGAACAAAGGCTTTTCAAGCCTGGCCACTAAATGTGACCTTATTTCCTGGTGCTGACTGGTCACACTGCTGTCTCTCTGGGAAGGGAGTCTCAAGTCCAGTGGTGAAAGAAAATGCATTTCCTGGCTGCTTATTATCAGTGTGTTTCTCCATCTATCTCCTTGGCCATGGTTGGGACTTGCCTTTTATTATCAACAGAACTTCTGTTTGATCTGGGACAGGAGTGAACCTACCTAGGCTGCTGCCTTCTGCTAGTTTGGGGATTTGGATACACAAGGCCTGGGTTGTCTTTTTGTTGGAGAGAGAGACATAGGATGTCCTATCACCAAAGGCTGGGGATATAGTTCAGTGGTAGAATGCTTGCCTAGCATGTGCAAAGCCATTGGTTTAATCTCGAGTACTGCTAAAAACCAAACCCTCACAAACTCCATAAATGTTTGGGCTGGGGATTAGCGCAATGCTAGAGCACTTGCATAGCATGCATAAGGCCCTGAATTCAATTCCCAGCACTGGAACACACCCCACCCCCCTGCCACACACACCCAAAAAAGTGCAGTGGTGCATGTTTGAGGCCAACATTTGTACTATGTGAGTATAAAAGATAAAAAGGACCGTGGGGATGCAGCTCATTGGTAGAACACCCTGGGTTTAATCCCTAGTGCAGCCAAAAGAATCCAAAAAACAAAAAACTGCCGCTGTGTTGTTGCTCCATTCCTGCGGTTGTAAACTAGTTCACTTTCCTCTTAATCATCTTTCAGAGTCCTCCTTTGGTTGCCTCTTAGGTTATTTTTAGGTTTATACTTAATGGAGAAGAGTAGAGAGAAATGAGATTACACCATCTTGTCTGGACCAAAGACTTTTTTTTTTCTTTTTTAATTCCTTTTTTGGGATGTAAGTCACTTGCCATCTTATACTTTACAAATGTAAAATGCAATAGTTTTTCATATAGTTCTAGAGTTGTGCATCCATCACCACTATTTAAAACATTTCAGTCAACCCAGATGAAACCGTATACCTAGAAGTAGTCATTCTCCAGTTCTCCCTGTCCTAAAACCATGACAGCCCCTAATCTACTTTCTGTCCCTTTGGATTTTGCCTGTTCCAAGCATTTCATGTAAACCGTATTATCTTATATGTAGGCTTTTGTGTCTGAGTTCTTTTACTTAGTATAATATTTTTAAGGATCATCTGTGCTGTAGCATGTATCAGTACTCCATTTTTATAATAATAGAAATAATATCTCATTGTTTAGATATACTGTTTTGTTTTTGAGAGTGTTTGGGGGGGTATAAATGTTGACTTGATAATTTTTCTTTCAGTATTTTGAAGATGTTCAACTATCTTGTAACTTGCCTTGTTTATAATGAGAATTTGGCTGTCACTCTTATCTTTGTTGCTCTGTATGTGACAGATACTCTGGCTCTTTTATCTCTGACTGTTCTTGAGATTTTTCTCTTTATATCTAATTTGATTGTGATGTGTTTTGGCCATTTTTCTCCATGTTTTTGTGTTTGAGAATTGATTGAGAAAGTTAGCATGATGAACCTACTGATCAGTAGGTTTATAGTTCTCAAGTTGTCTCAGAAATTTAAAGAAGGGCTGGGGCTGTAGCTCAATGGTAGAGCACCCCTTGGCTCAATGCCTGGTACCAAAAACCAAAACAAAACCCTTGTTAAAATGCTATTTTCCTTTTTACCAGAATACATGTATTATAATGCCAAAATTGCCAGAAAAATCAGAACTTACCAAAATAAGTAGATCTCATTGTATCATTATAGACCAATTTTCAAGTAAAGAAAAATGTTCATTCACTGAAAAGAAAGCATGCAGGAAATCATTCTACAAAAGGCTTTCCTGTTTGAACCATTTGGCATTTAGTGAAAGCAGTCTCTTTATTTAACTGAAACAAGTCTTTTTGTGGTTATTCAAAAATGTAGGTAGGAATGTAATGTGAATTTTCCAGTATAATCTCCTATTATCCAAAAGGTTTATTTGGAATACACAGACTTTTTTTTTTTTCAAGAGTTAAACTTAACAAAGCACCCACAGGTTTTTATATAACTAAACAAGAATGCATTTTAAAAATTGAACAAACTACATAGAGAACAAGGTATGCCATTAAAAAAAATCAGTAACAACTATACAACTTTATTCTCTATAAATTCACAATTTATTGATAACTGCATAAATCAAATAATTTAGAGAATAAGTATCAGAACTAAGAAAAACAGGGAAACGAGTACAACATTTATCTAACATACCAATAAAGTTATTCAGATTATATCATATTACTGAATTAAAATGCTATTATTAATAACAGTGAAGAAAGTGGTTGGCAGCGGTTGGAATGTTGTGAAAATTCTATGGTTGGCTACCAAAAAATTTTAAAAGAAAATCTGATTGATTTCAAGCCTTTGTCCTGGAGGCAGAAAAACAAGTGGGGGCAGACCCAAATAGAGGTTTGAGAAGTTCGGACTCAAGCGGTAACCAACAATGTTGGTATTTTGCCAAGACCTGTTTAATGTGGATTTTGACCAATAGCATTGTTGGTACTTTTTCAAGACATGTTTAGCATAAATTTTGACCAATAACATTGATACCTTTGTAAGACCTGATTAGCCTAGATATTGATCAGTGCCCCTCCCCTGTAGCTATATAAGTCCCTAGACTAGTACTTTAAGTGGTAACCTGCTATCAAGTCCCCTTTCTGTTTGCAGGAGTTATTGTTTCTTTCTCTTTTTTTAAAATTTTTTGTTTCAATTGTAGGTGGACACAATTTCTTTATTTTTATGTGGTGCTGAGGATCAAACCCTGGGCCTCATGCATGCTAGAGTGCTCTAACACTGAGCCACAACCCCAGCCCGAATTCTTGCTTCTTCCCACTTAAATAGGGGAAGATTCTTGCTTCCTACTCCTTTCACTCTTGCCTTCTGTTATTGTGCGTGGATTTCATTGTTTGAATTTGAGATACGAACCTAGGAAGAAATTGGCAGTGAGCTGCTGGAGTCTGCTGCAACAGTGGAGAATGCAGTTGGCAATTAAGAGCTGCAACATGCCACTTTATAGTAGTGGAGAAGAATTCAGCTTTGCCAGCTATGACTCTTGGAGCAGGCATCCCCTGCTGTGATTAGCTGCTAACACTAAAACAGGCGTTCTTGGCTACAGAGGTCGGCAGCAGACCCCACCCACCAGGAGAAGCAGAGAATCTATTTTCATTTCACACTCCACTTTCATTATCAAATTCGTCCTCTAAATATGCACTGAATGTGTTCCCATCTCCAGCATCATTCACAATCACTTTAATAGCTCAAACTCTGATTATTTTTCACCTGGACGATAGCAGAAGCCTCATCATATACCTAGTTCCTATATCATTTTACTCAGAGTAAAGCTCACGTTTCTGGCAGTATTCAAATAAATTCTGCAGAATCAATGTTCATTATGATAACTCCCTCAATCAAAACCATTGAATGATTTTCCAAGTGGCTACACAGTTAAATAGTTCAAATTCATTATCTTGGGGACTTCACCTCACCCAAGATCGACTTATGTTGATTAAATTTACTGACCAACATAAGAACTAGAATTAAAAAAAAAAAGAAAGTAGATTTATAAATCAAAATGGGAAATTTGGGCCTTGGAGTTTGAATATGGCCCTTGGTTTTGCTTACACACAGGTAAAATTCAGTTTCTTTTGATCAGCCTTCACCCTGTCAAGATGAGCAAGTCAATTCTGTGCACTCAAAGGGCCAGAAATCTGATGCCTTTTCCTCTGAGTTGATAGTCTCAATGAAGGAGAGAAGAGCAGGTGCAAGACATCATGATGTTCTAAGCAGACTGTTTTGGAATAGAATGGAATAGGAGTAGAGCCAAAGTTAGTATATATAGTATGTGTTACAGTTTAGGTAAGAGGTGTCCCCCAAAGCTCATGTGTGAGACAATGCAAGAATGTTCAGAGGTAAAATGATTAGGTTATGAGATCCTTAACCTAATCATTGATTTAATATACTGATACAGATTAACTGGATGGTAACTGTAGGTAGGTAGGGTGTAGCTAGAGGAAGTAGGTCAATGGGGACATGCCATCGGAGTTTATTTGTCCCTGTCAAGTGGAGTTCGCTCTTTTTGCTTCTTGGCAGTCATGAACTGAGCAGTTTTTCTCTGCATGCCCTTCTACCATGATGTTCTGTCTCACTCTGGCCCATAGTTATAGGGTCATCTGAACATGAACTGAATCTCTGAAATTGTAAGCCAAAATAAAGTTTTCCTTCTCTAAGTTGTTCTTGTTGGGTCTTTTCGTCACAGTGATGCAAAGCTTACTGAAATAGCATGTTTTAACCAAGATCTTTTCCCCGTTGAGAAATAAAAGAATTTATCAGACCTATCCTAAGTTGATGAAGGTTGTTTTGAAGATATTTTCTAGAGTAACTTCTTGAGTGATAATACAAATAATTTTGATTTTCTCCATTTTTCTTTTTATTTTACCAAAATGGTTCTCATTGAGTTTGTCAGTATCCATCAGTCTGTTGATTTTAAATGGTTGCATTTTATGGCATGATACCTTAACAAAAAATAAATTAATAAAATAAAAATTGAGTAATATAAATACAGTTAGGTAACAGATGTAGGATCTAAAAAGTGTGTTTGAGCTGTCTAAAGAAGTTTAACAGGGATATAATTTGAGTCTGAAACACCTTTTGAATAGGTACAGGATAGCATCGAATGTTTTTACTTTAAAAAATTTACATGTTTGATTCAAAGGTAATTGCATAAGACCTAATATGAAACCAAAAAGATCTAATGCGAAACTAGACTTCACTGTTAGCACAGTTATCTAAAGTAGTAGGTTCTCTTCTCTATACAATTATCAGTCACATCAGCTCATTTATCTCAGGTATTGTATTCAGCTCAGTACTGTTGTGACAAACTGTCATATGCTTATGCTAACATGCATTTTGTGTGTATATTAAATTTTGGTTTTCACTATAAGAACTCTTTAAGAGGTATGTAACAGAATCTCCATTTTACATAGTGGGAATAATAAAGCACGGAAAAGTAATGTAATTTTCCTAGGGTCATACAGCAAATAATTGGTGGAAATGGATTATAACATTCATGAGCATAAGTTCTTTCAAAATTATCAGATTCCATGGCACATATTGAAATAGAGTTATTCTTTACCTAGTGTCAGTTACTCTATTCTTTTCTCTTGTGCAGTTTTAGGAGATCACCATTTAAATTTATTGCACAAAAGCAAGAAACTGATTCTTGCTCAACTAATGTCAAGAAGAAATGATTCCATACTGGGTTCAAAGCCCAGAGCTGCCAAAAAAAAAAAAAAAAAAAGAGAGAGAGAGAGAGAAAGAGAGAAAGAAGAGACCCACAGTTAAAAGATGATTTTGTTTTCTTACCCAATGAAAGAATTAGTTTGTTCTGCTATTATTTATTTTTTGGGCATCTACCATGTATAGTACACTAATCAAGGCTGAGGGTGTAGCTTAGTGGTAGAATAGATGCTTAGTATCTGTGAAGCTCTGAGTTGGATCCCAGCACTACCACCCCCTGCAAAAATAGAAAAAAAATGCAAAACAGTATTTCAGTTGTTTGAATATTTAATTTGCTTTAAGAAGAAATGGCAGAAATTCTTCTGGACTCTCTGTTTTGCCTGAATAATAAATTATTTAATAAGCATTATATTTTTGAATAGTTTTGGATTCAGAGAAAAGTCATAAATAAAGCACAGAGTGGTCTCATATCCCCCTTGCACAGCTAGCATCTAATATTTGTTTTTCTTTAATGTCCTTTTGTAGTTCAGGCTACAACTCAAGATTAGATTGTACATAGTCTTCTTGTCTCCTTAGTGTCTTAATCTGTCCTTTAAAATTTTTTTTCCTTTCTTTTTTGGTACTAGGGATCAAACCCAGGGACACTCAATGACTGAGCCACGTCCCCATCCCTTTTTTAAATTTTATTTAGAGACCGAGTCTTGCCAAGTTGCTTAGGGCCTCGCTAAGTTGCTGAGACTGGCTTTGAACTCGCCATCCTCCTGCCTCAGCCTCCTGAGTCACTGGGATTACAGGCATGCCCCACCACGCCCTTTGTCTTTCCGTGTGTGTGTAATTCTAAAGAGTACTGATCAGGCTCTTTTTAAAAAATTTTATTTATTTTTTGTGGTACTGAAAATTTTTCATTATCTTTTTTTTGACAGTGATAAATATTTTTTAATAAATTTTCATGCATGTATATAGGGTAATAATGTCTTACTCTACTGTCCTTCCCCCTTCCCTCTTCTCATTTCCCTTTACACAATGCAAAGTTCCTCCATTCTTCCCTTACCGTCCCTGCCACCCCGCCACCCCCAGTTAAGAATCAGTATCCACTTATCAGAGAAAACATTCTGCCTTTGGGTTTTGGGGATTGGCATATTTCACTTAGCATGATATTCTCCAGCTTCATTCTCCATCTTCAGTCCCTAACAGATATAAATAATTGAAATAAAAGTATTGTGTCCATCTGCAACTAAAGGCTGCAAGAAAAAATCAAATTACATATGGGGGAAACCAATTTGGATATCACCTAATTTCTCAACCCAGACCCTCAATGCCAGGAGGTCCTAAAATAACACATATCAAGTTCTGAAAGAAATGGATGCCAACTGAGAATTTTATATCCAGCAAAATTAAGCTTCAGATTTGAAGATGATATAAAAACCTTCCATGATAAACAAAAGTTAAAAGAATTCACAACTAGAAAGCCTGCACTACAGAAGATTTTCAGCAAAATATTCCATGAGCAGGAAATGAAAAAAAAAAAAAAACTTGCAAAAGGAGGAACTACACTGAAGGAAAGATCAATCAAAGAAGAAACTAAGTCAAGTTAAAAATTCAATATAAACCAAAATGACCGGAAATACAACTCATATCTCAATAATAACCCTGAATGTTAATGGCCTAAACTCATCAATCAAAATACATAGTCTGGCAGATTGGATTAAAAAAAGACCCAACAGTATGCTGTCTTTAAGAGACTCCTCTCCTAGGAAAAGACATCCAACAAATTGAAGGTGAAAGGTTGGAAAAAAATATATCCTTCACATGGACTACGTAAACAAGCAGGGGTTTCCATTCTCATATCAGACAAAGTGAACTTCAAACCAAAGTTAGTCAGAAGGCATAAAGAAGGATATTTCATATTGCTTAAGCAAATCATACACCAAGAAGACATAACAATTGTAAATATATATACCCCAAACAATGGAGCATCTACAAACATCAAAAACAAACTCTTCTCAATTTCAAAAATCAAATAGACCACAACACAATAATATTGGGTGACTTTAACACACCTCTCTAACCACTGGATAGATCTTCCAAACAAAAACTAAACAAAGAAATTACAGAATTAAATGATACAATCAATGATTTATACTTTATGGATATATATAGAGTATTTCATCATTGAGCAAATGCACTTTCTTCTAAGCAGCACATGAATCCTTCTCTAAAATAGACCATATATTATGCCACAAAGCAACTCTCAGCAAATACAAAAAAAATAGAAATACTACCCTGCATTCTATCAGATCATAACAGAATTAAAATAGAAATCAACAATAAAATAAAAAATAGAAGATACTCCAACACCTGGAGACTAAATAGCATGCTATTTAATGATGAATGTATGAAAGAAAAAAATCAAGGAGGAAATAAAAAAAATACTTAGAGGTAAATGAGAACACCAATACAACATATCAAAATCTCTGGGATGATACGACGGCAGTGCTAAGAGGAAAGTTCATTGCATTGAACTCATACATTAAAAGAATAAAAAGTCAACAAATGACCTAACATTACATCTCAATGCCCGAAACAAAAAAGAACAAATGGACACAAAAGCGTCAGAAGACAGGAAACGATTAAAATCAAAGCTGAAATCAATGAAATTCAAACAAAAGAAACAATTGAAAAAATTAAAAAAACAAAATATTGGTTCCTTGAAAAAATAAAGAAAATTGATAAATCCTTAGCCATAGTAACAAAGGAGAGAGAAAACTTAAATTACTAAAATTTATGAAGAAAAAGGAAATATCATGACAGACACTACTAAAATACAAAACATAATTAGAAGCCATTTTGAAAATCTGTACTCCAACAAAACAGAAAAATCTCAAAGCCATCAACAAATTTCTAGATGCGTATGATCCACCAAAACTGATCAGGAGGACATACACAATTTAAACAGATCAATTTCAAGCAATGAAATAGAAGGTGCCATCAAAAGCCTACCAACCAAGAAAAGCCCAGGACCAGAAGAATTCTCAGCTGAGTTCTACAAGACCCTCAAAGAAGAATTAACACCAGTACTCCTCAAATTATTCCAAGAGAAAAGGAGGGAAACCTTCCAAACTCATTCTATGAAGCTAATATCACTCTAATACCAAAACCTGACAAAGACACATCAAGGAAAAAAACTTCAGACCAATATCTCTGATGAACATAGATGCAAAAAATCTCAATAAAATTTTGATAAATTGCATACAAAAACATGTGGGGTTCATCCTTGAAATACAAGGTTGGTTCAATATCTGGAAATCAATAAACATAATACATCACATCAATAGACTTAAAGACAAGAATCATATGATTATTTCATAGAGGCAGAAAAAGTGTTTGATAAAATACAGCACCTCTTCATGATCAAAATGCTAGAAAAACTAGGGATAATACGAACACACCTCAACATTATAAAAGCTATCTATGCTAAGTCCATAGCCAACATCATTCTAAATGGAGAAAAACTGAAAATATTCCCTCTAAGAACTGGAACAAGGCAGGGATGCCCTCTTTCACCACTTCTATTCAACATCGTCCTTGAAACTCTAGCCAGAGCAATCAGACAAATGAAAGAAATTAAAGGGATATTAATAGCAAAAGAAGAACTCAAACTATCACTATTTGCCAACGACATAATTCTATATTTAGAAGATCCAAAAAATTCCACCAGAAAATTTCTAAAATTCATAAATGAATTCTGCAAAGTAGAAGGATATAAAATCAATACCCATAAATCAAATGCATTTCTATACATAAGCAACGAATCCTCTGCAAGAGAAATTAGGAAAATTTCCCCATTCACAATAGCCTCAAAAAAAAAAAAACACTTGGGAATCAATCTAACAAAAGAGGTGAAAAGACCTCTACAATGAAAACTACAGAACACCAAAGAAAGAGATTGAAGAAAACCTTAGAAGATGGAAAGATCTCTCATGCTCTTGGACAGGCAAAATTAATATTGTCAAAATGGGCATACTACCAAAAGTGTTATACAGATTCAAAGCCAATTCCTACTAAATCCCAACGACATTCTTCAAAGAACTAGAAAAAGGAATCATGAAATTCATTTGGAAAAATAAGAGACCCAGAATAGCCAAGGCAATCCTTGGCCAGAAGAGTGAAGCAGACCTTAAACTATACAAACAAAAACAAAACAAAACAAAACAAAACAAAACAGCATGGTATAGGCACCAAAATAGACATGTAGACTAAAAGTACAACATACAAGACACAGAGACAAACCCACATAAATACAGTTATTTCATACTAGATAAAGGTGCCCAAAATATACTTTGGAGAAAAGATAACCTATTTAACAAATGGTGCTGAGAAAACTGGAAATCCATATGTAACAAAATGAAATTATACCTCTATCTCTCACCCTGCACAAAAATCAACTCAAAGTGGATCGAAGACTTATGCACTGGAACAGAGACCCTGTGCCTAATAGAAGAAAAAGCAGGCCCAAATCTTCATCATGTTTGCTTAGGACAAGACTTCCTTAACAAAACTCCTAAAGCAAGAAGTAAAATTAAGAATCAATAAATGGGATCAATAAATTAAGAATCAATAAATGGATTCAAACTAAAAAGTTTTTCCTCAGGCTGGGGATATAGCTCAGTTGGTAGAGTGCTTGCCCTGCAAGCACAAGGCCCTGGGTTCAATCCCCAGCACCGCCAAAAGAAAAAAAAAATTCTTCTCAGCAAAGGAAACAATTGATAATTTGAAGAAGGAGAGTACAGAATGGGAGAAAATCTCTACCACATGCACCTCAGATAGAGCACTAATCTACAGGATATATAAAGAACTCAAAAAACACTAAAAAAACAAATAATCAATAAATGGGCCAAAGAACTGGGCATACACTTCACAGAAGATATACAATTGATCAACAAATATATGAAAAAATGTTTAACATCTCTAGTAATTAGAGAAATGCAAATCAAAACTGCCCTAAGAATTCATCTCACTCCAATTAGAATGGCTATTATCAAGAATACAGGCAACAAAAGGTGTTGGCAAGGATGTGGGGGAAAAGGTATGTTCATACATTGCTGGTGGGATTGCAAATTGGTGTAGCCACTCTGGGAAAAAAGCATGGAGATTCCTCAGAAAACTTGGAATGGAACCACCATTTGACCCTGCTATCCCACTCCTCGGTTTATAACTGAAGGACTTAAAATCAGCTTACTACAGTTATGCAGCCACATCAATGTTCATAGCAGCTCAATTCACAATAGCTAGAATGTAGAACCAACCTACATGCCCTTCAATAGATGAAATGGATAAAGAAACTGTGACACACAGACACACACACACACACACACACTGGACTATTACTCAGCCATAAAGAAGAATAAAATTATGGCATTTGCAAGTGCATTGTGCTGCTATGAATGTGAGTATGCATATATCACTATAGTATGCTGACTTTAATTCTTTAGGATAAATCCTGAGGAGAGTGGTAAGC
>JAJEJO010000196.1:1042846-1071277 GCA_020662805.1 Glaucomys volans | reverse complement strand
CCTAATTACTAATGATGTTGAACATTTTTTAATATATTTGTTGGCCATTTGTATTTGTTCTTTTGAAAAATGTCTAATTCATTTGCTCTTTTATTAATTGGATTGTTTTCTTTGGTGTTAAGTATTTTGAGTTTTTTATATGTTTTGAATATTAATTCTTTGTCAGAAGAGTCTCCCATTGTGTGAGTTCTTACTTTACCTTCTTAATTGTTCCCGTTGTTGTGATGGACCTTTTTAATTTGATGGCATCCCATTTATTAACTCTTGGTGTTATTTCCTGGGCTTTAGGGGTCCTATTGAGGAAGTCATTGCCTATTCCTATATGCTGAAGTGTTAACCCTATGTTTTCTTCTAGGAGTTGTCTTGTTTCTGGTCTTAATTCTGAGATTGAATTTTGAATGAATTTTTGAATCCATTTTGAATGAATCCATTTTGAATGAATTTTTGTTGCAGGGTGAGAGATAAGGGTCTCGTTTGATTCTCCATATGGATAACCAGTTGGCCCAGCACCGTTTGTTAAAAGGTTGTCTTTTCTCCAATGTGTTTTTCCCATCTCTGTCAAGAATCAGATGACTGTAGATGTACAGATTTGTGTCTGAGTCTTCTATTCTGTACCATTGGCCCATGTGTCTTTTTTATGCCAGCACCATGCAGTTTTTATTAATATAGCACTCTAGTACATTTTGAGGTTAGGGATTATGATGCCTCCAGCAGTAATTTTTTTGCTTAGAGTTGCTTTGACTCTTGTGGAACTTTTATTCGTTCAAATGAATTTTAAGACTGTTTTTTCTAGTTCTGTAAAGAATGTCATTGGTATTATGATGAGGATTGCATTGAATCTATATATTGCTTTCTGTAGCACTGCCATTTTAACAATACTAATTCTAGCTAGGTGTGGTAGCACATACCTGTAATCCCAGCAGTTAGGGAGGCTGAAGCAGGAGGATTTCGAGTTCAAAGCTAGCCTCAGCAAAAGTGAGGCGCTAAATGAGACCCTGTCTCTAAATACAATACAAAATAGAACTGGGGATGTGACTCAGTGGTCAAGTGTCCCTGAGTTCAATCCCCAGTACCCCAAAACAAAACAAACAGCAAAAAAGCCCAATACTAATTCTGCCTATCTGTGAACATGGGAGGTCTTTCCATCTTCTTGTGTCTTCTTCAATGTTTTATAGTTTTCATTGTAGAGGTCTTTCATCTCCTTGGTTAGATTATTTCTAGGTATTTCTTTTTTAATCTATTGTGAATACAACTGTTTTCCTCCTTTCTTAGCAGATTCATTATTGGTGTACAAGAAAGCTATGATTTTTTATGTTGAAAGTAACCTGTTACTTTGCTAAATTTGTTTATTAGCTCTTGCAACCTTTTGGTGGAACTTTCTGAATCTTCTAAGTGTAGGAGCCTATTATCTATAGCAATAATTTGACTTCTCCCTTTCCTATTTTTCTCCCTTTTATTTTCTTCTTGTTTATCTTTTCATAGAACCAAGTCTTCATTTCATTGATTCTTTGTGTTTTTTTTAGTCTCAAATTCACTGATTTTGGCTCTGATATTTTCTGTTTTCTTCCATCTACTGTTTTTGGAGTTTGTTTGTTCTTGTTTTTCAAGAGTTTAGAGATGCATCAATAAGTTTTTCATTTGGGATCTTTCTGATTTTCTCACATAGTAATACATAGGTATAAACTTTCCTCGTAGAACTGCCTTTATAATATTCCACAGGTTCTGGTATGTTATATCACTATTCTCATCTGATTCTAAGAATTTTAAAGTTTATCTACTAATTTCTTCTATCACCCATTCATCATTCAAGTGCATTGTTTAATTTCCATGTGTTTATATAGTTTCTGTAGGATTTTTTTTGGTGTTGATTTCTAATTTCATTCCATTATGATCAGATAAGATGCAAGGAATTATATATTACATTTGCTAAGACTTGCTTTGTGGCCTAAAATATGGTGTGTTTTGGAGAAGGTTCCATGAATAGCTAAGAACAAAGTATATTTGGCTGTCGTTAGATGAAATATTCTAGAGATGTCTGTTCATTTTATTTATAATATTTTTTATGTCTGAAGAGTCTTTACTGAATTTGTGCCTAAGTGACCCATTTATTGAGGATAGATGTATCTTGTAATCACTCATTATTATTGTTCTGGTGTCTGAGTCTTTAATTTGAGTAGTATCTGTTTTATGTAATTAGATGCACCAATGTTGGGGGTATAAGTATTTACAATAAGTGTATCTTCTGGTTGGAGTGTTTCCTTTACCACTATGAAGTGACCTTCTTTGTCTCTTCTGAATAATTTTGACTTGAAATGTGCTTTTTCAGATATGAGAGTAGCTACTCCTGCTTGTTTGGGGGCTCTGTTTTCATGGTCTGTCCATGTTCATCTTTTCACTTTCAGCCTGTGACTATCTTTATCTGTAAGGAGAATCTCTTACAATCAACATATAGTTGGGTATTGTTTTTTAATCCATCTGCCAGCCTACTATGTCTTTTGATTGCAAGTTGAGGCCATTTACGTTCAATGTTATAAATATGCTTATTACTTCCCACCATTGCAATTTGTTTCTAATGTTTAATTTGGTTCTGTTTCTCATTTGCATAGCTACTTTTCAAATGAGATCTGTTTATTTGTGAGCTTTGGAGTTGAGGTTTATTTTTTATTTCTTCTCTGTGAAGTATTTAAGTATTTTCTGTAGGGCCAGCTAATCATGAATTGTTTTGGTTTCTGCTTATCTTGCAAGGTTTTTATTTCTTCTATTAGTATGAAGGATAGCTTTGATGGATATAGCAATCTTGATTTCTTCCATTATTATGAAGGATAGCTTTGATGGATATAGCAATCTTGATTGACAGTTATTTTCTAAATTGATTCTTTTTAAATTATACATGTCAGTAGAATCCACTTTGATATAATTTTAAAAGCTTGGAATATGTCGTTTTTTTTAACCTTTATTTTATTCATTTATTCATACGCGGTGCTGAGAATCGAACCCAGTGCCTCACACATGCTGGGCAAGCACTCTACTGCTGAGCCACCACCCCAGCCCCCTATGTGTCTTGTTTTAATTCAGTCCCTTGTATCTTTCCTTTCCTTTCCCTTCCTTAACCCTTGACACTTATTTTCTTTCTGGACTTTGAACTCATCATTCTAAGTCCTTTTGGATTTTAGAGTTTGTGCTAGAAATCAGAAGTAGTTCTGAATGTCTTCCTCTAAATGTGACCTGATGTTTTTCTCTTGAAATTCTTTCCTTGTTCTGTATGTTTTACTTATGTGTTGTGAAGATATTCTTTTGTATTCTTGTCTATTTGGAATTCTGAATGTCTCCTGTATCTGAATATCCATGTCATTCTCAAGCTTTGGAAATTTTTTTGTTATTATATCCCTGTAGAGGTTATCCATGCAACTAGGCTGGATGCTACAATCCGTTTTGATTCAAATGTTTCTTAAAATTGGTCTCTTAATTTTCCTACAGTTCTTGTTAATTATGGTCATGGTTACTTATTTTCTTTTCTTTAATACTGTCCAGATCTTCAAGTCTAGCCACTTTGTCTTCCAGCTCTGAGATTCTGTCTTCTGCATAGTCAACTCTATTAGAAAGACTTCAGCTGAACAGTTTGATTATTGTGTCTTTGATTTCAAGATTTCCATTTGGTTCTTTTTCAATATCTCTGTCTCTTTACTGAATTTCTCACTCATATCCCAGATCATCTTCCTTAATTCATTCAGTTCTTTTTTTTTTTTTTGCAGGTTCTCTTGGAATTTTCTGATTATTTTCATCATCATACTTTAAAATTTTTAAAAAACATTTATATTTTGTTTCAGGTATTGAACCCAGGGACACTTTACCATGAAGTTACATCTCTAGCCTTTGTTTCTTTGTTTCTTTGTTTCTTTCTTTTTTCTTTTTTTTTCTTTTTTTTTGAGACAGGGTCTAAATTGCTGAGGCTGGCTTCAAACTTGTGATCCTCCTGCCTTAGCCTCTTGAGTTGCTGGGATTACAAGTGTGTGCCACTGCATCCAGACTTTTGAGTTCTTTATTTTATATTTCATCCTCTTCACTATCTTTGGAGTCAGTTCCTGGTGCATTGTGAACTTTAAGAGGTGTTGTTTTACCTTTTCTTTTTTTTTTTTTCTCATATTTCCACTCCTCTGTGTTGGATTTTGTGTATCAATTGAGATAGATTTCTCTTCCACTCTTATGTGTGGGCCCTTTTTAGGGCACAGTCTTCTCTTGCCAATGTGTCCTAGATGGATCTAGGGTCAGATCCCTTTGTAAGTATGACAGCCTTTGTGTTAAAACCCTCTGTTTTGCTGCAGGAGTGGTTGTCCATGTGTGGAATTGAGCTGTCCCTCCTGCAGTGTTTCTGTTTGGGGCCTGGTTGGTTGGGGTTTTTCATCTCTCTCTTTTTTTTTTTTTTTAATATTTTTAGTTGTAGATGGACACAATACCTTTATTTATTTATGTGGTGCTGAGAATCAAACCCAGTGCCTCAGACATGCTAGGTAAGCGCTGTTCCACTGGCCCACAACCCCAATCCCTTATCTCTTCTATTCAATGTATTAAAGTGTCACTAAAGTTTGAATATGGTTAGTTTGTATGTAGACTACTTGCACTGTCTCTTTGCTGGGTTTAATTTCGCAGCAGAGACTCTATTATGTGAACTTTTAGTGTCCCTGTAGATGAGTGCACCTGACAGAAAGAGGGGAAACAATAGCAGTAACCAAAGCAAGCAATGTAGAGCATTAAAACAAATCAAGTGCATACTGTGATATCTACAACACTAATTAGCACAAATGCAGGAATGGTCGAGACAGCAATTGGCAACAGCAAAAATAATAAATGGCCATGAACTAGATCTGGCATGAAAGTAAACAGTAGGTGTCAACTATGCCATTTACAGTACTAATATATGCAATAACATGAATGGTGGGACAGGAGTTATATAAACCAAATAGTTATAAGATGGTAAAATGCAGTTCATTAAGAGAAATGAAAATGTGATAGGAAGGTAAAAGGAAGTTTAGAACATTCAAAATGTGAACAGAGAGAATGCAGAAGAGGTGTAGCAAGTGATAGCTATAAAGGAGCACAAAAAAATAGAAAAAAAAACAAAGTAAAGGGAGAAAGAGAATAAGAAAATTTGGCTGTTAGCAGAAAAAAAGTAAAGAGAAACAAACAAAAACCAAAATAAACAAAAAACCCTAAAACTCAAAAGATAATACAAGAGAATTCGAAACTAGCAAGGACAATAGTCCATTATCAGCCTGAAGCAGCTATAAGATGAGTCTTCCTGCCCCTCAGCTACTTAACAAAGAATTTTGGGATCATTTCTCTCAGGGGGAAATGTTAGGTAGATGATCAGAGATTCCAAGATGGCAGAGGCAGGTTATAAGAAACATGCTTACTGGAGTACAGGACAGGGAAATGAGTCATCATGTCCCTCCTTCCATAAGTCTCATGATCATGCTGACTTCTGCCCCTGAGGGCTTATTACCCATGGCAATTCCTGCCACAGTTTCAGTATTTTGAAGTAATCAGTGGGGATAATGTGAACAGTATTCTAATTAGGTATCATAAAGTAACCAATGGGGATAAAGTGGGCAGTATTCTAATCAGGTATCAAAGTCATGCACCACTGTACCTGGCTAAAAAATTGTTTTTAAACCCCAGAAAAGTAGGCAGATTTACTCAAATACAGTTTTATTCTCTTTTGTTTTTTTACCTTGAAAGAACAATATGGGCCTTTTTCATATCTTTCTCATATTAAACCATTTGTGTTTTTGACCAGCAAAATAACAACAAAACATAACAAGGAAAAATAACTCATAAAATGCTAAAATGAGAAGCAAACATGTATATTATATATATCCACAAATCAATCATCACTGGAAGAAACAAAAAAATGAAAAATTAAAAGAAAAAAGGAGAAAAGATTCTTAATGAAAAATGAAAGAATTGCCTCCACTAGGTGGTCAAAATTGCCAATGAGAACGAATGGTTACTGCCTATGCTCGATTGTCCTTTGTTTCTTTTTGGGCTGTGTACAGGATAGGAAGGCAGGAGGGAGGAGGAAGAATGCTGAATAATATTCCATTGTATGGATATAGTACATTTCCTTTATCATTTGTCTGTGGGTGGACATTTAGGTCAGCTACATACTGAGTTTTGTGAATAATGCTGTAGTGAACATGGGTGTACAAGTATCTCATTCTTATCTTGTTTTCATTGCTTTTGAAATATACTTACAAGTGGGATTGCTAAATCATATGATAGCTGTATTTTTATTTATTTGAGTACCCTCCATATTGTTTTCCATAGTGTCTACACCATTTTACATTCCCCTTCAATAGTATACAAAATTCCAATTTTGATACAACCTTACCATTACTAGTTATTTTCTGTTTTTTGATAGTAGCAGACCTAATGCATGTGAGGTGGTATCTCATTGTGGTTTTGATTTACATTTTCCTGTTGATTAGTGATGTTGAGCATCATTGCATGTGTTTATTAGCCATTCAGGTATTTTTTTTAAAGAAATGTCTATTGAAGTTCATTCTCCATTTTTTAATTTGGTTATTTTTGTTGGTTTTGAGTTGTAATATTTCTTTTTATATTCTGAATATTAACCCCTTATCCAATATATGCTTTTTTCTGATATTTAGTCCTTTATCATATATATGGCATAATATAGTCTATAAGCTATACGTACAAAATATATAAGCTATATGTGTGTATGAAATAAGCTATATATATGTAAAATAAGCTATGTGTGAAATAATCCATATATTTATAAAATAACCTATTTGATATATATTTTAATATACATTTTAAATATATAATTTATAATATAAGCTATATATAATATGTAATATATTTTAAATATATCTAAATGTATTAAATATATGTATTTTTAAATATTTTAAATATTCTCAAATATATTCTACACATATATTTTATATATCACACCATACGTGTGTGCACGCCCCCCCCCCACCTATCTATGGTATATGTAGACTCTCCAAGGACAAATAAATCTATGTTTATCTATGTCTGTTCTTTTCTCATTGGTAGAAATGAGACTGGTACAGGAACCAAGAGATGGACAGTCAGAGTTTAGAAATCTTTGATGAAAATAGGACAATCTAAATGATACATTATGCTAGTTATCTGGTCATTAGCTTATAAAATTATGTCAAAGGTCAATGATAAAAGTTACTATTCCTATGTAAAGGTTTCTGTTAGTATCCTTTTGTTTTAATAGGACTCAACAGACTTGTTTTTGTAAACTTAGTTACTTATGTTATTTAGTTTACATATTTGAATATTTGAAATGTTGTTGGTCAGTAAGAAAGTCTGTACTTAAATTTCCACGATTATTTTTGAATGTTGGCAGTGTTAAATGTTAGTTGAGAATAGATTTTGCTAAGTGTAAAAATCATCTACAAAACAAAGTCAGGGGCTGGGGTTGTGGCTCAGTGGCAGAACACTTGCCTCGCATGTGCGAGGCACTGGGTTCGATTCTCATCACCATCTGTAAATAAATAAAATAACGGTCCATTGCCAACTGAAATTTTTTTTAAATAAAAAAAAGTGTGAGAAAAGGTCACTATCTATCAGCTCAGATGTTTGCTGATAGATGCTATAGCACTACCCAAATTTATTGGGGGTGGAGTCTGGACAGCCATTTTAATATGGCATTTCTGTTTCTTTCTCTTTGTATTGTTCATGTCTTTCTTCTGGAAAATATCTGCCTCATGTACTTTTAGGCAGTTATGAATTGATTCTTAAACTGTTAAACACTGTACCTACAGCTTCCCTTTTATTTGCATTCAAAAATCTCAATTCAGGTTCTACATATTCTCATGGCAGGTTTTGTTTGTCTCTCCTTAGCACCTAAAAATTAGCATGTAGTAATTGTTGAATTAATGATTTACTGTAATATTCCACTTGGAAGATTTTCTGGATTTATTCTCTCACCATTCTACCTGGTTTTCCAGAGCACAAAATCTGATTGCTTGAGTAAACCCTCCATTTGCAATAATTACTTTCTGTGGTAATTCATTCTCTGACTTGATAGGTCTCATTATCAGAAGGTTCTGACTCAAAAATATGCCCTTAAATTTTTCTTCTGGGTTGAGTCTTCCACATGGCTTGGTATATTCTTCCATGTAATAACTCTTTAGAATTTGGAGAAAGTACTTATACATGTTACTGTTCTTTAAATTTTCTGACTAAACCTTTTTGTGTAATTGTTTCCATTCTCTATAAATTTGAAAGTGCTTGATCCATTAAGGTGCCTCTTACTGTATGGTCTTAATTTCAACTCTAATGACAAGGTAAAACAACCTACTCTAGGTTAAGTAAAAGGGAGATATTTTGTAAGTATAGCTCAGATGTTTGCTGATAGATGCTATAGCACTACCCAAATTTATTGGGGGTGGAGTCTGGACAGCCATTTTAATATGGCATTTCTGTTTCTTTCTGTTTGTATTGTTCACCTCTTTCTTCTGGAAACTATCTGCCTATTTAGAATGTCTCCTGTTCTGTGACTTTAGTTTTACACATGACCTCTATGGTTGCCTGTGCTCTTTTTGAGCAAATTGTGGTGTTTGTCTCATTGTGTGTGATGTTTGTCTCATTCTATTATCTTTCCTTCCTCCCACCCCTTCCCCACCCCTCATTTTCCTCTATACAATCCATCTTTTTGTTTGTTTGTTTGTTTGTTTGTTTTTTTTGGAACCAGGAATTGAACTCAGGGACACTTGGTCACTGAGCCACATCCCCAGCCCTATTTTGTATTTTATTTAGAGACAGGGTCTCACTGAGTTGCTTAGGGCCTCGCTAAGTTTCTGAGGCTGGCTTTGAACTCGAGATCCTCCTGACTCAGCCTCCCAAGTTGCTTGGATTACAGGCGTGTGCCACCACGCCCGGCTTTCCATCTTTTTGACTCTACATTTTCCTATTGAAAATTTCCTTACAGAGGAAGGATTTGGCTAGGATATTTTTTATAACCAGGTCACTCTGATCATAAATTCTTGCCAGTTTATAGGTGCCCTTGTGTATTTAATAGCCCCATTCATTTATTTGACAGGCATTTTATTAAGTACTTAATATATGCCAGAAACTATAGTAGGTACCCGGGATATATCAGTACACAAACTAGACCAAATTATTGCTATCATTCTAGTGAGGTGAGACAAACAAGTAACAGTAAGTTTAATAACTAAATTATTTAATAGTTGCTTTCTGGCTGGTAAGAAGAGTGGTATGGTCATGTGCTCCTGAACATGACTACTCCCTTCCGTAGAAGGGGATGTGGTCAGATGAATATCGAAGGACAGTCTAGTGCAGATATCCACTGATCTAGTTGTTTAATTAACACATAGAAAAAGGTGATTTATTGAACTATATAGTGGAGTAGAATTTTTCAAGCAAAGTTTAGGGTCTTATTAAATCAAGCAGTATGTATTTTCTATGTCTGCTTTATCCTACAGAAAGGATTCAGTTAATTTTTGTCAGTTGGTATAATCAACAAATATCAAGCATCCTGTTTTTGTGTGGAGCAGAGCGTTCCATTTCTCTGTCTAATGAACCTCTAATCGTTTGTCAGTTCTTTTGAAGAACTTCTTCCTCCAAGCCAGTGGCAATTCCCCACCTATAGCGTAGTAGTTAACAAACCCAGAGAATTTGATTCCTCTGGGGTCATTCTTCCAGGCTAGAACAGTCACTTTGCTAAGGGTCAAGAAGTGATTGGTTCATCATAAGACACTTGATAATCCTTATTACTGGGCTGGGTAGCCCAACAACTTTACTGGGACCCAAAATGAAGTGTATTACCAAACATAAGGGAGAGAAAAATGACTGATTGAACAGTGTTACATCACTTTTTCTGAATTTGTTTTGGGTAGTTTGTCTAGCATATGCATGTAGTCTTTTCATAGAAAGTCATTTTCAGATGTGCTGTTGTCCTATGGAGGGACCCCCACACCCTTTTAAAAAAAATGTGTGAACTCCATTTGGTCATCATATTCTTAATTTTTTTTTTTTGATAGAGTAGAAGAGGAGGAGCTGGAAAGAAAAGCATGAAGGCACTGACTGATAACACCTCCTCCCCCTTTCTAATGTAGCTGTGTACAATGCAGTGGCAATCACTATTTTGTCTGCCTAACACCTCTTTTCTCTCGGAAAGGCCCTCTTTCCATTAAGGACTTTTTCTCTCTCTCTACCCTGTCAGAGCACCACATTTAATATGTGGTACAAATAGGAGGTGCTTCCACAGACACTCTTGATTGATGTGATTACTTTATCTGTGGACATAAGGAAGAAATATGAATCTAGAACAATTTTCCTTCACTGTGACTTGCTTCTCATTGTAAATGTTATCTTCTCAAAGTTCTAAATATAACTAGTACTGCCCATAATATAGTTATCAGATAAAATGTGTACACTTGGGAAGTAAGTTTAAACATTGAGAATAACACATAAAAATCAAGAATCAGGAAATGTTTGCTTTTTGTATAGTACTTCCGTAAGTTCCTCAAAAGTTGTCAACTCTGACTATTTACATATTGAAAAATCAAGTTATTGAGCTGGAGTGTAGCTTGGAGGTAGAGTGCTTGCCTAGTATGCATAAGGCCGTGGGCTCAATCTTCAGTATTGAGAGGGGTGTCAGGGACCAAGTCATTATTGCTATTTCTACATTTTATTCATAGTGAAACTTTATTTTACCATTCCGATTTTGCCCTTTCTACTGTAATTTCCATTTTCAAATAATAGATTATCTCATCACTCATAAATCATGTTTCTATCTACATTTATAAATGTTATACCAGGATTTCAAATGAAGCCATCATACAATTGAAGCAATCATACAATTGAAGCATTCTATATCATTTTGAAATCAATAAATAGTATGTTGCTTCTGGAGAACTTTTGAAAATTATGCTTCTTCCAAAGAGGAACTTCTTATTTCTCAAATTGGCAATAACTAAAACAAATCAGTATGTATTTATTTAATTATTTATTTTGTGGTGCTGGGAATTAAATCCAGAGCCTTGTGCATACTAGGCGAGTATTTCATTACTGAGCTACATTCCCAGTTCAAAACAAACTAATTTAAAAAAATAATGATTGTTAGTGTCTATGAAGTGAAAATGCTAGTCTTATATTCAGAATTTAAAAATAAATGTTAACGTCTTTCAGCGTGGTCCTTTGGATTTGTACATGAAGAGTTATCAAAATTTTAATAACATGTAAAAGCTTGGTTCAGTTATGAAGCCTTTAGGAAAAATACATGTATATGAAAGAAAATCCTAGGATGAATTGGGCGCATGGTGCATGTTCATAATCCTAGCAACTCAGGAGCTTAAAACAGGAGGATCACAAGTTAGAGGACAGCTTGTGCAACTGTCTCAAAATAAAAAGAAGGGGCTGATTGTGTAGCTTAGTGTTACAGTGCTTCTGGGTTCAGTTCCCAGTATCAAAAATAAATAAATAAATAAATAAATAGAAACAGCTAGGATGAAATGGATAGTTCAGAATGTTAACAGTTATTGCCTCCATGTGTGGGATTATGAGTAATCTTCGTTAATGTTTTCTATGATAATTTTTAATTAATTAAAATTAAATAATTTTTTCTATAACTAGTAAAAATTAATGATAAAAATTTTTCTTGAGCCAAAATACATTAGGTTCAACTTTCAGAACTGAATATTATGAGGATACCTAGTTAAATATGATGGGATAAATAACAGAATTTTTCTTTACAAAGGCAAAGAGGTATTAATAACAAAACAGTTTCTGTCAATATTAGTGAATTCAGTAAAATAAAAATTCAAATCTTTATGGCCTGTATTCCAGGTATTCAATATGGCATGTGTTTGGAGTTACAAAGATGGTTACTGATTTAAAAGAAAAAAAGCTTACTATCATTTCTTCGAGAAAGTTTTCTGTGGTCTTCTCTGTGCTAGGTTAAGTTCCCTTCGATCCATGTCCTTACCATGCTACATTGACATTATAAATTCATTATCAGTTCATCATCACTCTGTCAGAAAGGGTAAAGCTTCTGGTGGATTTGAAGAATGAGTGCCAGTGATGAACCATTTTTAATTTAGTTGACATTTTTGTTGTTGCAGTAGTGGGGATCAAACCTGGGGGGACTTTGCTACTGGACTACATCCCCAATCCTATTGAAAACTTTTTACTTTGTTGCTGAGGCTGGCCTCAAACTTGAGATCTCCCTGCCTAGCTTCCTGAGTACCTGGGATTTCAGTATGCGCCACCTCGCCCACCTTAGTTGACCTTAATGAAATCCTTCATTTCCTTATAATGAGGGATAGTTAAGGAGTTGCTATCCTATAGAAGTTGTGAATTTTTTTCTTTTTTTTCTTTTTTTTGGAACCAGGGACTGAACTCGGGGATACTCGGCCACTGAGCCACATCCCCAGCCCTATTTTGTATTTTATTTAGAGACAGGATCTCACTGAGTTGCTTAGGGCCTCGCTAAGTTGCTGAGGCTGGCTTTGAACTCGCCATCCTCCTGACAGCCTCCCGAGTTGCTTGGATTACAGGCGTGGGCCACCACGCTCAGCAGAAGTTGTGAATTTTAATTGAGAATGTTTTCAATTCTTTTTCAGATTTTTTTTTTTTTTAAGTTCTAGACAAACACAATCCCTTTATTTTATTTATTTATTTTTGTGTGGCGCTGAGGTTCGAACCCAGTGTCTCACACATGCTAGGGAAGTGCTTTACCACTGAACTATAATCCCAGCCCTCAGGTAGATTTTGATGTGACTTTTAGAACAATGTTTTGAGTTGATCAATAAAGTGAATTTAATATCCGTTTATTTTTTGAAGGCAAAAATTTGACCATGAAGTAATTGTACTATAGATACAAGGAAAAAGTTCAGTTCATTGGGGTGATTTTTCAAATATTGTGTTAAATATAACCAGCTAAGGTTTCCCTAAATTAGATGTAGAAATAATCAGAATATTGTTGCTTTCATCTTAGAGTAAGCTGAACAACATGTAGAATATGTAAACCCATGAAGCACTTTAAGAAGTACATAGCAAAGGGCTGTATTGTGTGTAGGTAGCAAAGGATGTATCTCAGTGGTAGCAAGCTTGCCTGGCACAGGGTAAAAGACCCTGGGTTTGATTCCCCAGGAACCACACACACATACACACAAAGTATAGTAAAAAGCAATTTAGATCTGACATGTACTTTTCATCTCCAAATTACTCATAAGATTGTATCCCCAAAGTACAATAATAAGTTGATCTAGTCTTTGATGTCATAGGCTAACTTTATAACAACAGTGATAAAAACCGGTGGTTTTCAACCCTGGAGACATTTGGCAATGTCTGGAGACATTCATGGTTGTAATAACTTGGTGGTATTGGTGGGGTGCTGCTAGCATGTAGTGAGTTGAAGCTGGAGATGCCACATACTATAATATACAAGACAGCACTCCCTCCCCTACCCCATGCACAACAAAAAATCATCCATCCCCAAATGTCAGTAGTGCTAATGTTAAGGAACTCTGCCTAGATAATGGTCAAGTTCCCAGCCCAGCCTAAAAAAAACTTTATTTAATCCTTAATAGTACTTATAACTGAACCTTAGTGAAGCTTAGTGCCAACAGTACCATTTCATTTGTCATTTAAAATTACTCTGTCTCCATAGAAAAGCACTCCTTAAATTTGAGCTTGGTATACTAAAGTTACTACCTTATTGGGGCACAGAGAATAGTTACTTACAAGATGTGATAGATTTCAGTACCCCTCTTTTTCTTAGCTTTTCATCTGTGTCAGTCTTTGGCAGTCTATAGGATGGGGATTGCCTGTTCTTTCTGTATTGTTTTAAAATAATACTTTTGTGTTACTTAAAATTTAAAAATGTTTAATTGATATATCAATTTTTTCAACTACTCATTTAGAAATAAGTAATAGTTTAATGAGTGTTCAGTGTTTTAGTACCTTGTAACTGATTTTTTCCCCCAGTGGTACTGGGGATTGAACCCAGGGCCTTACATATGCTAGGCAAGCAGTCTACCACCGAGTTACATTCTCCAAGTGTTTTTTATTTTTTATTTTTTTGATGCAGGGTCTCTCTAAGTTGCCCAGGCTGGCCTTGAAATTGTTATCCTTCTGCATCAGTCTCCTGAGTAGGTAGGATTTTAGGCATATGCTTATCACATCCAGCTAACTTTGATTTTTTTTGACAGGGTCGGGAGAAGGTCTGGGGAAAATAATCCAGAGATTTCCACAGAAAGACTGGGATGATACACCTTTTCCACAGGGAATTGAATTGGTAAGTTGATGTTGTATTTATTATTGTACTGTTAAAATTATATTTTTCTTTTTATGTGTTGTTTACATTGTTAAATTGATGATTTATCTGCAACATAGGACTAGAAGCAATTTTATTCCCTGCTAGACCTGTAAATATAATTCCCTTTCAATATATTGATTCTGGAATGCCTGTTATGCTATTCTTTTTTTTTCTATTTAAATTTATGTCTAACATTACAGGTGAAATTGATGATCTTTATGGACTCAGGAACAGAAAAATCCCTCTGATTCCTGAGTAAAAATCTTAGCCTAAGTAGTTTAAGGGATTGTTTATCACTAGACAAATTTTATCTTATTTTTTTCCTGAAATTTCCTGGTTCCTGTTTTAGTGAAAACAAAACAAAACAAAAAGACAAAAAGAAGCCAAAAGTTCATTTTATGGGGACCAGCAATAGTTTGAGTTGGTCTTGAAATCACAAACCTGAATTCTTTTGTTTTTAACTGTAGTGTTTGTAGGTTGCTTTATAATAGTGCAATTCAACTGACTTTGGGGGTAGGAACAGTTAGACATTTTAAAGGAACTTAATGGTTGAATATCATTTATAATGGCCAGGTCATATTTTCTAGTGGCAGATCCATGGTAGTAAAAGGAGGGACTAGAAAGATGAATGCTGAAGTATTTTGCAAGATGACTCTAAAGTTTGGTTCTCCACACATACTCAAGAAAAAGAGGAGAGGGGGAGGAGGAGATTATTTATAGTTTGTTTATGTATTCTCTCTCTCTCTCTCTCTCTCTCTCTCTCTCTTCTCTGTCTCTGTCTCTCTCTCTCTCAAGCAGTTTCTGTTGAAAGAATATTTGGTATAATGTGATAGAAGTGCAGGCCATGGAGCAGACTGCCTGGGTTGAAATCCCAATTGCATCTTATGGCTTTTGACAAGTTAATTTACTTCTTTGAATAACAGAGTCATTTATGAAATGAGGATAATTGCAATAATAACTCATAGGGTTGTTGTAAAGATAAAGTGGAAAAAATGCATATACAAATGCATAGAACAATAACTTCCAAAAAATAAGTGCTTAATAAATGAGGCAGATGTTTATTATGACTGTTGTTCATCATCTCGCACCAACTCACTCAGAGGAAGAATTGTTCATTCTTTTGTTAACATGTATCAGAAAGGTCTATGAAGAATAAGATGGATGTTGAAAATTATAATTTTGCTCATTCTAGCTGATGACTGTCCCATTCTGTTTTACTGAGGATGAAAGATACATTGCTGAACACTTAGTTTTGATTGTCATAGCCCAGTCATATAAAAAAGGCTTTGGGTTTGTAGGCCCACAGCAAGGGTAAATCTTGAATTTTGGCATTAAAAATAGGGAAGGAATGTGAGGACCCAAGGAAAAGTGGCTATTTGGAGAGCCCCCTGCATTCCTTTCTTTTCTCCCCCACATGCCTTCACATACCAGTAATTGGCCTTACTGTGTGAATAAGCAGGCATTTGTACTATAATAGCTTTTAAACCCTGTTTCAGCTAACCCTTTTAGTGACAACTGGAAAGGTGAAATTTGGATGTTGGGGACCTCTTGGAAAGTTTTGTGAGTTCCTATCTCCCTTTACATCAAAATGTGGAGCACTAAAGAAGTACATTAATTTGACTTATGAAAACTTTCATAAGTTTTAAGAACAACAAACTTTACAGGGGTGTAAACAGATCATGGATTGGCATAGCTCTATAGCTAGGACTGAGAAAGGATACTTTTTATGTTTTGAAAGCCAAGGAAATAGTTTATGATGTCTCTGAGGCAAGGGAGAGACATACATAATATTGATTTTACTACTTAGTAAATCAGTATTTTTTATTTTTATTTTGTACAACAGATACTGCCATGTTCAAGTGCTCCTAGTGTCTGTTCAATAATGGGGTGGAGTTCTATGCTGCTGGATTAGTGAAATGTAGGAGCCAAGAGGGGGACAGAACTTTTCCTCACCTAGATAACGTTTTTTTTGGGGGGGGTACCAGGGATTGGATTCAAGGACACAATAGACCACTGAGCCACATTCCCATCCCTGTTTTGTATTTTATTTAGAGACAGGGTCTCATTGAGTTGCTTAGTGCCTTGCTTTTGCTGATTCTGGCTTTGAACTCATAATCCTCCTGCGTCAACCTCCCTAGCTGCTGGGATTACAGGTGTGTGCCATCATGCCCAGCTAACTTTTTGACTGATTCTTAGTATAGCATTTAAAAAATTGGAGGATTAGATCAGTATTTAAAGGATAATTTACTTGCTGGGTTATGTTGAAAATGTTCTTATTCCCTACAATTTTTTCATAATTGATAGCAATTCTGATTCTTTAATGTCAGTTGTGCTTTGTCAAGTACAAAAAAAATTTCTTACATCTATTAACGCTTGTTTTTAAACAGAATACATTACTGTTAGTTTTTTGTTTTTGTCTTTTTACTTATTACATTGTATTGTCCTTTCAGGTTAGGTGTGATTTTGTATATGAACAACAATAACTTAAATAACTGTGGTATACTATGTGATCTTGAGTAACTTTTAAACTTCAAGACCAAAGATAGATATAATAAAACTTAGTCTTAATTGATCTGGTTTAGTTCCTAAGTGGTTTGTTGATTCCAGGGTAATAGTAACTCTTTTCTGATGACATACAGAAAAAAAAATCATATCCTTTACAGGATGGAATGATTTTTAGTGTGTAGCATTAAAGTTAACACCCAACAGTTGAATAGCATTGATAGACTATGACATACTAACATAAATTAGATAATTGATAACATTATGTTAATTTACAAATAAGTAAACTGAGGCTTAAGTTTAAATAATTTCAGCAAGTTCTAACGGGTAGAATGCAGCAGAGCTAGTATTCAAACTCAGATCTTTTGACTCTTAGTTTTAGCCAAGATGTGGGAATTTCTTGGAATTACACATCAAGCTGTTAGCATTTGCATTTTAGTGTATATGCAGGATCTAAAAACAGAGTTCTATGATTTGTAAGACCTGAGGTTGAAAAATGTTAAGAGAATGCTGATTGTGTTAGTCAGGTTTTCATCACTATATAAAAAAAAATACATGATACAGGCTACTTATGAAGAAAAGAAAGTTTATTTAGTTTGCAGTTTTGGAGGTTCAAACACCAAACAGTATAGTACAGGCTCTGTGGTAAGGGCTGCCTCTTAACTGTATCATTTCCTGGCACAGATAGCCACGGGAGGCATGCATGCAGAAACAAGCCTTTACTATAATATAAAGCTGCAAGGCTAATACCCGACAGGGTGGTAGAGTTTGCAGATCCTTATAAGTAAGACGCTCCGACAGATGATGAGGTGAGAACACTTCAGTGGGAGCCCCATAGGAAAGTTTCTTTGATTCCTAGGGTAAGACAAATGCTGCAGCCATTACCCTAAGACATGGTGCCCAGCCTCTTAGTGGGGTCTAGCCTTTTTGATAAGTATGCCACTGGGCAAGGATGGATCAAACATCTGCCCTAAGACCCCCAGAGCAAACCCACTTTTCTCAGAGACAAACAGATAGAAGGGTTTGGTGATGTCAGGGAGTTGTACGGCTGGGGCTTGAAGAAGGGCTTTCCTTAGGGTCTGGAAAGGGACTTCCACCAGGTTGAGTAGAGGTTCAGTGGGAATGCCCTTTGAAGCCTCATACAAGGGGGCCACCAGGATGGAAAAATTGGGGATCCAGGCTGCTGGGTATTGGGACAGGCTCATGCCCAGTGGCCCTCTTTTTCACACTTGAGACATGGATCTGGAGGTCTTCTGGGAGCAAGGGTGTCCCTAGTAGTGACTGGTTGGGCAGGTCTAGCTGGCTGAAAGGCTTTGACTAGCATTAGGTATTTTAGTTTTAGTTTTTTTTTCTTCCCTTCTGTTATACACCCTGAATGCCACTGCTGAAACCTCTGGCTGTGGGGTAAGGGGCCCCCTGTCCAACCACCTCAATTTAGCCTTTATGTCCAGATAGCTTTGGGAAATAGTAAGTCATGAGTAGCTGTTGTCCCTCTGGAGTTTCAGGGTCCTAGTTAGTATATTTGAGGATGGCCTCTGTGAGGCGACTCAGAAAGGTGGATGGGTTTTCAGTTTTGTCCTGTATGACTTCCTGAAGTTTATCATAATTAATGGGTTTAATGGCCGTCTTTCAGAGACCTGCAGGGACCCAAGTTTGGAACTCATCCCTCTGCAGATACCCCGTCTGTGTGTTATAGTCCCATTGGGACTCCCTATCTGGTACTGCTTCAGCCCCAACGGGGTGGGTCGGGATCAATTGGTGAACCTCATCTGCATAATTGTGTGCCTGTTCCCAGACTCTCCTGCACTCCTCGGGGGTACAGGTGTTGGACATGATCATATAAATGTCATGCCAGGTAAGGTCATAAGTCTGGGTAAGATACTGAAATTCCTTAATGAAGTTTTTCGGAGTTGGAGGTGAAGGAGCCTAGCCACTTCTCTATCTGGGAAAGATCAGACAGCGAGAAAGGAGTAAGGACTCTGATCACTCCCTCCACCTCCCATAGCGGGCTAGAACATGTGTGTGGGACCATGTGGCAGGAGGACTCAGTGGGCTGAGCGGGGGAGCAGAAGCAGAAACAAAACGGGGCAAAGGAGATGGAGAAGCAGGGGCCAGAGGGGCCTCCACTGCAGGGGACTGGTATGGGGGTGGTTCATCAGCAGGGTCAAAGTCAGAGGAGGAGGAGGGATTAAGAGGGGGAGGAGAAGCCAAAAGGAGGTGTTTGGGTTTGCAGGAAGGGCAAAGATCAAGTTTAGCATGCAAGAAAGAAAAGACTTGAAGATAAAATTCTCTTTCCACTTGCCCGCTCGCTTGCATAAGTTGTATAAGTCCTGTAAAATATTGGAGTCCAGCGTGCCATTAATTGTCCATTCTGATTGATTATCTAAAGGCTACTTTGGCCAAATATCATTACACAAGTAAATAAGTTTTGATGGCTCTAGGTCAGGGATCAGGTGAAGGTATTTAAGATTTTCTAGTAAATGTCCCAAGGGTGAATCTGCTGGCATGGAAGACCTAGATCCCATGGTGGTGACTGAGAAACAGCCAAGTCAGTGTCCAAGGTATCCCAAGGTCACAGACTAGTTGGCTGGAGATGAGACAGTAGCACAGTGATGGGGGTCGTCACCTGATCATCAGTATGTACTGGGCAAAAGCTGAGAGAGTTGAGGACCTGATGTCAGGATTTTTGAGAGAAAAAGTGAAGAGGAACCCCAAACCTGAGAGGGAATCTCCATCATAAAGATCAGGGATCCACCCATCAGATAAAGTCAACTAAGGGCGCCAGCCGTAACTGTAAAAGTCGTGCCTGGGGGAACCCCCACTCCTCAGCTGCCTCGAGGGCACCAGACAATCAATGGTCATGTCTCAGGGCAGCAGAGGAGTGTTTAAGTCGACCAAGGGTAAAACTCACCAATTTGAAGGCTGTGGATGTGGAGCTGAGAGTCCGGGCAAATGGAAGGTGAGACCAGCTCCTGGTGGGGGGAGCAGACTGGGGTGTCAGATGGGATTCTGCTCACCTTAGTGGCAGTAGAAGAGCCCACGCGAGTCACGGCACCAATGAAAAGTGAAAAGGCACCCGGAAAAACCACTCTGGACCCGGGAACTCACTCAAGAGATTTTGTTAGGCAGGCGAACAGTGTCTGCCCTGAAGAGAGAGAGGGAGAAAGAGAAAGGGGGAGGGGGGGATGGTGTGGAAGCTTCTTTTAAGTGTTGAATCTTGCAGGCAAACAACAATCAGGCCAATTGCTGAGAAGTTGAATTTGGTGGGCTAGGGATCAGCCAATGGCTGGTGAGCACAGGCTGAGGATTAGACCAATGGCTGGCTAACTGCAGTGAAGGGGCAAGGGAGCTGTCATCCCCCCTTGCCTTCCTTGCAGGCGGGTCCTGTGCCTGACTGCCCAGGAGGGGGCCCCTCCAGGTCAGATGGTGGGCCAGTAGGCAGCTGGAGGCCCAAGGCAAGGGCCAGACTGCAGGGCAAACCCAGTGCCCACCTGCTGCCTGCCGTGATGAGCCTACATGGGGGTGGGTCCACATGGACAGAGCACTGCTCTGGCAGCTGAGGGCTTACTGTGTTGCATTCGCCCGCCGGACTCAGCCATTGCAGCGTTATATTATAATTACAATTTCAGTCAGGATCAGAAAGAAAGGGACAGGGCAGTCTTGCTCCTTTCATACAACCCTCTCATGAGAAATACCTCATGCCTGAATGACTTAAGGACCTCCCACCATGACCCACCTCTTAAAGATCCCATCACCTCCCAGTATCAATACCTGTAGACTAAACCTTCATTCAGAATAAACCCTTGTGGGACACCCATGTTATATCCAAACCATGGCACTGCATAATTGAATACAGATCAACTTCACTTGTTTATTTTATCTAAGAACAAACATGGATTTAGAGCATGATTTTTTGTTGAAATTATTTTCTGTTGCCACTTCTTCCCAGGCAGCATATATTTGATGTGCTTTAATTCGAAATGAAAGATTGTGTGTTCAGCCTGAAGATTAAACTTTATGATTTTGGAAAAGGACTTTAGGTATTCATTCATAATAAATCAAATCTCAAGTTTAATTTAGAGGATGCTGAATTTATTCCTTCTGTTTTTACATAAAGAAACTGCCTTCTTTTTCTTCTGTTTAGAAGTGGTAAACTTTAATTTGGACAGATTTTAAAAATAAAAATATGAAAATAAGCTAAACCAAACATAATGACTACTTTTCCAATTCTAGGATATTTTTGTCTTTTGCTTGTGCTTTTTAGGTGTACACAGAAACCACAGTCAGTCATATAAATAAAGTTGAAGTTAATTTTAGTGGCAGTATTTCAAAGAAAATTAAAGAATTGTTTTCCAAAGGCATTCTATGGCTAACAATCTATTTATGATTATGGGAACAAATGTTTTTATTGGCTACATCTTTGAAGTTAGCAAAACGATATTGTTTTGACACTAACTCCTTTTAAGATGCTGTCTCAGAAGTGAATCTTTATTTCATAATTCAGAAAATTTGCCATAATCTTCACAGAATGACTATACTGAGGCATTTTTAGCATGTCTAATTTTCTTAGAACACTAAACTACTGTGAAGTAGTTAATTAGTTCAGTTATTTAAATTATACATTAATAATTTGAATGTCTTTAGTATGAGTTCAGTCTTCTGTTAAGCATTGCTGAGGGAGAAGAGGGAAAGAAACTGGTATTCATCATTTTGTAGATATAGCTTCAATATGAGATTCTATAGGAGTAATAAGCATAAGCACCAGGTAATGCTTTAATTCTTTAAGCAGTTTAGAATAAGATAAGTATAACAAATGGAATAGCAGTCAGCCATTTGACCTAGATATAAATTCTGTTTGGTCAGGGAAATGAGTATAGAAAGGATGAAAGATAATTTTCTCCTGATTCTGAGGAAAAATATGCATGAAAGGAGAATGAAAGGTTGTAAACATATTGGGTGACATAATTAGCATTTACAAAAGTTCGAAAGTTTGAAGTTATGGGTCCTTTGTCTAAGAAGATGAAATATAGGTAAACATGTAAGTTCCAGTAGGTAAATATAAAAAAAAATGACTGTATAAATCATTATTTAGAATAAAGATGGATAAGATGCCAGCCAGAGAATTTTGAGAAATACAAGAAGATAGCTTTAAAAAAATTATAGAAGATATCTATGAAAGATACTGTTGGTAACATCTAGAACTTGTGTGTTGGAGTGTTGGGTTGTGTGCTGGAGTGTGCTAGGTGTTGAATTCAGGGTTAATGAATGGTCCAGGGCTTAGTAGTAAGGACTTCTGGTTTGAAGGCTGAAAACCTAACACTACTGGTATAGAGTATGAAAATGTGACTTTTAAAACATACTAAGGACTACAAAAGCGATTTTTAAAAGTTATGTTTATAACAAAGCAAGTCTGTATAAAGGGAGTTGAAGCTAGAAAGTGGTAGTTTTAGCTCACATTTTTGTTTTCCACCCCCATATTGTCAATTCTTTGAAATAATAGAACCACATGGCAGGGAACCTGGATGGAGTCCAGAGGGTATATTTAGAGTAGAAATCCTCTCAATATCTCTGAGGAAGAAAAGAGTCAGTCAGTATTATAAGCATCTCACACTCCTCCAAACTCACTGAAGTGGTTTTCTTATCCCTTAGTAGAATTTCATTTACTCTCAATTCTACTTAATGCATATGGTTATCTTCAGTTATATTAGAGAGACCTTTGCAACTACTTTAGAACTTTAATACTTCTTAGAACCACCTTTGGTCAAGACTTTCTTCCCATGCTGGGGTTCTTCTCTGTCTGGTGTTTTTTGTCCATAGACAACTGCCTAAGGAAGATGCAGAACTACATAGGCCTGACCCACTATAAATCTGTGTTGTTTGTGAACAGCCTGGTTCTCATTTCCACATAGGGCCATGCTGCTACTTATCTCTCATGAAGTTGTCTGTCATATTCTGTACATTTTAAGTATTATTTCTTTTTTTTCTACTCTCCTGTTAACACTGATCTTATTTCTATTGTATCTGCAGTCTTCTCAAGAAATTTGTGTGTATGTGTGTATGTGTGTTATGGAGGATTGAACGGAGGGCTTCATACATGCTAGGCAAGCACTACACCAGCTGAGCTAATCCCCCAGCACCTAAGAAAATCTCTTGTTTTTATCTGTTATCTACTATCCTAGTTCTTCATTATACAGTGTTTCAAATATTCCTCCTTTTGTTATCTCCATTTCTCTAAAAGACTAGTATGGAGAAACAAAAGGGAATCTGGAATTTAAAACCTTAAGCAAAGTTAATTTAGCCTTTTCTGATAACATTTTTTCCTACATGGATGTTATCAAGTGATTTCAATTAGTATTTTAATAAATTATAATGTTATGACTTCTTGTCATCTACTCTCACTTCACATATCCATTTCCCTCACTTTTCAGAGGACTACTCTCAAGTATATCGTTTATGCCCTCTGCAATCTGAAATCACAAAGTCGAAGTTTGGTAATTTTTTTCCTGAATTGGTTAAGGTGATACTAGCTATTTTATAGTAGATAAACTTAGAAATCTTACTGTCTTAACATGATTGAATACACTGTCACCCAATCCCTTCCTCATACTTATATGGAAGTTAATTAGTGGCAATAGGGCAAACCAGAATCCTCAGCGTTATCTTGGGTATCAGCATTCAGTTTACAGAGGGGTAAGAGACATGGAGGTTAGTAAAAGTAGATTTTAAGGGATATGCCTGGAGGTGGTGTAAATCATTTCTACCCATAGTCCATTGATCAGAAGTTAGTCACTTGGTCACAGTTATATGTAGTAGGAGACAGGCAGATAAAGCCTAAATATGTGCTTAGAAGAGCAGAACAGATTTAGGGAACAGAGGAAAGATCTTTTCCACTAATTTTGCTTGGCTACTTTCATTTTTGACATCACTGATAATAGTCTTTATGGCATAATAATAAGTAAATGTTTGGTCTTTGTCCCTGTATACTGGCATGGAGTTCCTTAAACTATTGGAATTTACTTGCTATGTGTGCTTGAGCTAATGGTTCAAGAGGATATGGATAGTTTCAGGATGGGGAATGGTCACCAGAGGAAGCAACTATGTGATTAGAAGGTTGGAACTTCTAGCCCCATGGGGTAGGGGAGAGAAAGAGATTGAGTTCAGTCTTCAGCAGACAAAGATTTAATCAATCATGCCTACTTAATGAAACTTTTATGCCCCCTCCCTGCATGCAAGGACAGGGTTCATAGAGCTTCCAGGTGGTGAACACCTTGATATCCTGAAAAGGGTCATTCCCACAGAGTGCGTGGAGTCTTTGTACCAACTCTTCTCCCATCATACATTTCTCTTATGCATCTCTTCCACTTGACTGTTTCTCAGTTACATCTTTTTTAATAAATGCGTAAAAGAATTTATACTCTGAAGTTCTGTGAGTCATTGTAGAAAATTGTTGCACCAGAGGCAGGGAGTCATAGAAATGCCTGAATTGGTGGGCAGAAGTGGGGGTAGCCTCGGTGCCCCATATGTGACTGACATCTAAAGTGGGGACCTTCTTTTGGGCCTAAGCTCAAGACCTGTGAGGTCTGTGTTAGCTTGTCATGTGTAGTGTCAGAATTGAATTGAATTATCGGATACACAGTTGCTTTCAGAATTGGTTGGAGTTGGAAAAACCATACATTTAGTATTAGAGAAACCAACATAGACTTCATCATATTGTGTATTTTTCCAATTTCAGTTCTAGTTGTTTCTCATTTTCCATTATTTACAAGACACAGTTTTTAGTTTTTTAGTTTTTTGTTTTTTGTTTTGGGTTTTTTTTTGTGGAACTGGGGATTGAACCCAGGGCCTGTGTTTGCAAAGCAAGCACTCTACCAACTGAGCTATATCCCTAGCCCTAGTTTTTAGCTTTTCGTGTGTGTTTTATCTTCTCTGGAAAATGGTGATATCCTGCCAGTCATTTGTACTTGACTCCCAGTCATGCCTTTGCTTATTCATTTCTGCAATTCCCATAACCTGACTGTATTGCCTGTATGGTACAGGCAAAGCCAATCCATATTTTGGTCTCTTTTGCTTATACTAGATTTCTATTGTGGGGTGGGTTTTGGAACAGGTAGTCTAGAAGGCTAATCAAGGGTAGTTCTTGTCTAATTTCTCTTCCTGCTTTGTTTCCTATGCTTAAATGGAAACTAGCATAATTATATATTATTATTTCAAACCAGAATGCTTTTGAGGATGAAAGGGAGAGAATTGTGAAAATATGTGTAAATGGGACTATCCTGAGCAAATTGATTTGTATGATTACTTTTACATGTATAAGGCTCTTTATGGCAAAAGATTGGCAACTACATAAATGTCCATCAGTAGGGGACTGGTTGAATTAGTGTTGCTATAGCCATTCATCAGAACATAATATCACTGTTGGAAAGGATGACATAGAAGAAGATATACAAATGGCTAATAAGTATGTGAAAATATGCAGATGTAACAACTCATCAGAGAAATGTAAGTCAAAACTACCCAGAGATACCAACACATGTCCATTAGTATGGCTGTTATCAAAAACTGGAAAATAGGGCCAGGGTTGTGGCTCAGTGGTAGAGCACTTGCCTAGCATGTGTGAGGCACTGGGTTCAATTCTCAGCACCAAAAATAAATAAATGAATAAAATAAGGGTCCATCAACAACTTAAAAAAAAAAAAAAGAAAAGAAAATAACAAGTGTTGATGAGGGTGAAATTAGAATCCTTATGCCAACCTCCTGCCTCAGCCTTCTGAGCCGGTGGGATTAGAGGTGCACGCCACCACCCCTGGCTTGGAGTAACTCTTAAAAAATAGTATACCACTATGCTGCAAAGGTGGAAAGTCAGATAGCAAGAAGCTTCATTTTTGTCTCATTGGTTTCCCTTGGATGTGTGGACTCTCTGGATGTCATTTGGACCTTCTTTTTACCTTTAGTGAGGAGGAGGGCAATCTGGCAGCCTTTCAGCTAGGAATGCAAAGCTTTCCCAGGTGTCAGCTGTTTTGCCTGATGTCAGATCATCTTCTGCAAATCAAATTTTGGGTATTTCAGATCTGTAGGATGACTTTGACAACAAGACTTTTTCCTTGAAGTTTTGATTGCTATAAATGGGTAGCCAACTTTAGGTTTTAAAAACATTATATGTGAAAGATTTTGTGATGTGGAAGAAAGAACACTGAACTCTGGGATTTCATCTATCAGGATGTGTGTGTGTGTGGGTGTGTGGGTGTACATATAAACAATTTACTTCTATAAAGCAATGGCTATTTAGCAAGAGCATCAACTTTCTAGGTCAATTAATGTATTTTCAAAAGTATGTAGAGAATCATAATTTCATACTGGAGGGTTTATACCAAACCTCTCCTGCGCATTCTTGGTCTGATAAAATTCTTCGATGACCAGACATCCTATTTAATATGAAATATGCTCACATAATTTTTGAGTTTGTTGTTCTTGTGCAGTGTTCCCAGTTATGGGTATTACTGTCATTTCTTTATAATTTGGCCTAACTTAAAGTGTCTTTAAGCTTACTAGAATAACTTGCAGATGTGTCATTTTTAAAAAGTAAAGTATTTGGTGGCCTCTAGTGGTACTTATGTGTCTATAAAAAGTTACTAATATCACCAATACACAAAAGTTTGGAGTGAGAAAATTATAAGGTGACATAATAAGCAAATACTGTTGAAGAATTGTTTTAGTCTTTGAGAACTAAAATGTTATTAATAAGTTATAAATTTATGAGTGATGTGGCTAATAATAGCCACAGAAATAATAATTTCTGGACTTCGTGTACCTTTAAGAAATGCCTTGGAATTGTATGCATATATCTTCATTGCAAGTTTTTCTATGTAACTTGTACTTAATGTTTAGTAATAGTTTGCTATTGCATTGCATTGAGGTGAATGGAGATGAGAGGAATGATTTCTGAAATCTGAAAAGCTAAAATAACATTAACATTACATACATTAATCATAAAGATAATAGTCCTTAGTAAATTTTATTTAAATAGCTAATTCTGACTACTTAAAGCCATTTTCAGATCCCAAGAATTATCTGGAATCTGAATATATGTGGAAATTTAGATCTTTGCGAAAATTTGTATAGAGCCAGTATTTAGAAAGCCAAAGAGAAGATGACAGTTTTAGGAAATTAAATTTATTTTGAGTGCTGAAATTCATTTCCATTCTAAAAACTAGAAAATTTAAAGAGATTCAGTTCAGTATCAGATGGCTATTTATTAGTTGCTAAGATGATAATAAAACCCTGGTCTTTTGACTCTCTGTTAAAGTTTTTCTAACAAATAAAATACTCATTGTATAAGATTGAGGCAAACTGATTTTGAAAAAATTTCCCTGCTACTTAAATTTTAAAAAATTAATGCCTTAGATTCTTATATGTTCTGAGTTGAAAAGAGGCACAGAAGACTCTGCTCATAAATAATATCTTCTACTTCTTGAATCAACAAGACATTCTTCTACCAATGTTTTTTGCAATACTAGGGATAGAACCCAGGGCCTTGTGCATGCCAGGCAGATACTATATGGCTGAGCCACATCCCTAGTCCTCAACTAGAGATTATTTTAGATTGATTTGGTCTCCTTAAAATTCCTGAAAGATACTCAATTTCACATGAGCATTCACTTGCATTAATTTTGCTCTACCTAGATATTGTCTGTAATTTTATCTCATGGAACAGCCTGTTGTTTGTTGATGACATTGACAACTTTGAGCAAAATGACCATGTTATTCTGGCATTACTGAAAGTGAAGAATTGTTCTCTGAACATGAAAAAGCACTAAGGGTGGAGCCCAGAAACTAATAACTTAGATGTAGGGCACAGGTTTTTTTGTTTTTGTTTTTTTAAATCATAAAGAACTGGCTTTCAAGTACTTACAATAATTTTTTTGGTACTTTTCTCATTTGTCCAGACTTTTGCTTTAAAATTTATAACTATTTTGAATATTTTGGTATAATTTGATGTCAGTTCATTCAGTTAGCAGGTATTTTTGAATGATTACTACATGCCAAGCACCGAGATGGCTCAGTTATTTAAGGTACAACTGAACCATATAAAACCCTTTTCTTTTTAGAATTTAAATCTCTAGTGGGAGAAACTGGCACTAACCATAGTAAATAAGTAAATTATATACTGTGTGATAAGTACCATAAAATAATTACTTTGAAAATAATAAAGCAGTAATAGACAAAATAGTGGCCTATTAATTTGTAAGTAAACAAGGCACCAGTTATTTGTTTCTGTTTGCCACACAGAATCCTAGGAAAAGAGATGAACTAGGTTAAATACCTTTTAGCAATTTGTATACTTTTTTATTATCAAGCAAATTGAAATTATATGTTTTTAACCTTATTGAAAAATTCAAAAAAATTCTTTAATATAAAGTATATTATGGCTAGGAAGTCCATAAATGATAGACATCAGTTTCTAAAATTAGTTACTACAGAGTTAATAGGTGACCTATTTGTATATGATACAAAATTTTCAAAAATATTTGTATTCCATGAAAAGATAGAGAAAAAGGATAAAAAATGCAGTTTATCATTAAAATAAGTTAAGT
>JAJEJO010000196.1:940269-1042746 GCA_020662805.1 Glaucomys volans | reverse complement strand
AGGACCTTGTGCTTACAAGGCAAGCACTCTACCAACTGAGCTATATCCTCAGCCCCCCTGTACCAGACTTTTCAACTGGGAATTTTAAGGAAAAATGATTCTCTGTACTTTCAATACCAGAGATTCCCCCCCTTTTAATACAAGTCATAGATACAATCACTTTTTTAGATTGATATAATTGCTTAGTATGTAAACATATAGAAATATAGAAACAAGGTGAATTTATCCTTTAAGATCACTAGTTTTTACTGATTCTCTTTCACTCATTTTTTTTCCCCCTGCCTGATAAAGATTTATATAAAAAAACTGACTGGAAGGTTATGATGCAGCCTGTGGTTATTGATTGATATTTCTCTAAAAGTTCTTCCTGTCACAAGAGTATGAACTTCATTTAAAATCATCACTGGGGTAATGATAAAAATGTTATTAGGGTTTGGAGGAAACATTAAAGATTTCCTGGTCAAATTCCAACCTTTTTGGTAATTAAATCAGTTTGTTTGCAGTATTCTTGCCAAATGGCCATCTAATTTTAGTTATTATTAAATACTCAATAGTGATCTCTTCAACTTAAAGTATTTTCGTAGTTCTTGCTGCATTCTGGCCAATGTGTTAGGTGCTAGGAATACAAGGACAAGACAGATGTGGTCCAGGCACTTGTAGACTCATTATACTAGTGTTTTTGTGGTGATGATGAACTTTCTTTTGTCTGTATACCCAGCTTTATAGTCTTATTTACATTATCTTTGTAGATCTTTTTCCCCCATGAATTTGAGAATTACCCTGACCTGTGCTAAAAGTCTAGTTGGTTCTGTGCTTGAAAGTACTATGAGATCTTTTTCCAAATGCCTCTTTGCTAGATTTGTATTAAAATACATAACACTCAAATTTCTTTTTCTTTTTTTTCTTTCTTTCTTTTTTTTTTTTATTTTATTTTGCAGTGCTGGGGATTGAACCCAGGGCCTTGTGTGAGGCAAGCACTCTACCAACTGAGCTATATCCACAGCCCTCAAATTTCTTTTTCTAGGAGTTTCAAGTCCTAAAATGTCTTGATGTGTCATGAAGTTATAAATATAGAGCTATTAATGTAATCAAGTTGAATTTTCTGAAACTTATATAGGGCAGAATGTAGAGTATTATGGTCCCATTTAAGTACATTATGTGAAAGGGGAGATTTATTTTAGATATTCTGTCTAGTTGAAGTGGCTAAGATGGGAACTTGATAGTGTGTAAAGCTGGATTGTTTTTTTTTTTTTTTTTTTTTTTACTGTGAAATGTAATTTTCATATCTTTAGCCTTTTGAAAAGAAATTGCAACTCTGGAAAAATCTTTGGACCTTATTTCTTCAGCCTTTCCAAAAGATATTCCAACTCTGGAAAATCTTTGGATGTTATTTCTGATTAGTTTTACATCAGATCATGAATTAAAGATGGAAACGAGTCTGTTGCTAGTGAAGCCAAGAGCTTTTGCTACTGTTCTGGCAGCCATTTTTAGAGGTGTTAATTGCAGTACTACAAGGGTATAAGAACATGGCAAGGCATCCAATCTATATCATACTGCATTAACATCTGTGGCAATTTTTTTCTTTGTGTGTTGCTGGGAATCGAACTGAGGACCTTGTGTGTGTCAGGCAAGCTCTCTGTGGAGGCAGTTTTTTACCTAAAGGCTAAAGTCATATATATTGTCAGTTAGCAAGCAGCTGGAAGAAGCATATCTTCCGGATTGAAAACAGAAATTTTATTTTATTTATTTGTATTTTTTATTTTTATTTCTGGTACTGGGGATTAAACCTAGGGGCACTGAACCACCGAGGCACATCCCAGCCCTATTTTTGTATTTATTTAGAGACAGGGTATCACTGAGTTGCTTAGGGCCTCGCTAAGTTGCTGAGGCTGGCTTTGAACTCATGATCCTCCTGCCTCAGCCTCTCAAGTGCTGGGATTACAGATATGTGCCACCACACCTGGCTTGATTTATTTTTTTATGTAGTGCTGAGGATTGAACCTAGAGCTTCCCACATGTTAGGCAAGTGCCCTACCACTGAGCCACAACCCCAGTCCTCCAAACACAGAAATTTTAAAAGAAAAAAAATTTAAAGGAAAAAAGTCAGTTAAAAGGAGGACCTAAGGTAAAGGTCAGACTTCGCTGTTACTTCTTTCTTTCTGCCTCTCAAGAGAAAGAACAGAAGATAGCACTTTTAGGACTTTCCATGTCTTGGAGTATAGGGCAGGAGTCCATAGGAGAGGCTGTAAGTGTTACTCTGGGGTTTTGGATGACTCTCTGATATGGGGTGGATTAAGATTTTTGAATGCTAAGAACAAATAAACTATAGTATCTAAGTGGAATTGATTAATGTCCTGAGACATTAGACTATGGTATAAATGTGTTGTGTTGAGATGGTGAGATCTTTGACTCTGAGCAGTCTTGTGATTCGCCATGATACGCTTGTAGATAAAGTCCTCTTTGTTGCATGAAGTGAAAAAGGTTGGAGAGCACTGTGATTCATTGTTTTATCAACTGTTTTTAAGCATCTTGGCTTCTGTTTCTGTTTGGTTGTTCGTATTTTGTAGTCTTTTAAAAGTTTTAACTGTCTCAGTGATACTCAGTGGAATTAAGGAGGATTAAAGGAAGCTCTGTGCTCCTTTGAAGGTTATATAAATTATGTCCATGGTAATTGAACTGACAGAACCCCATTCTCAAGTATAATAGGTATTAAAAAGTTACTTGATCCACCTATCATCCTTTCCTGTACATTCTGTTTTTAGTGCTAAAATTTTAAAGACTCAGCATTTCATTTGAATAGAAATGTTATTGATTCATTTTTGGTTTAAAGTTTTGTTTATTCAATTTGTGTTTGGCATATATCTCTGGAAGGGAAAGAATATATAGGCTGGAATGATAGACTCAATAAGGTTAACTTATGGAAAAAGGTAAATTATTTTAATCATGTCCCATAAAACTATGATCTATGCAGTTCATGTGAAGAAGATTTAGATTTTTTATTAATAAGGTTTGCATGAACTTTTAGCTTTTTGACTGTGGAATATCCAGGATGATGACAATAGGAGTGGAAAAGGAGTATTAATTAATGAGTTTGGTCAAATGACCAAATGAATGTCAAATGCACCAGAGACCAAAAGTTATCTCACACATTCAGATTAACGTACCTGAAAAGAGTAGCAGTACCTTGATAGAGAAGTGAGAAAGTAGAAATAATTTCAACTTTGTTCAGTTTAATTCTCTAAATGAACTTAAGGTGTAACACCTAGAAAGAGAGCTTTGTAAAGTGGATTCTAGAACCATACTCATTGAGTCTTAGTTCTAGCTTCTCCATTTTTAATTTTGTAAACTTAGGGAAACTATTTAAAGGTTCTGTGTCTTTTTTTCATTAGTTTAAAAGAACTAAAAATAGTATCTAATGTGTAAGCCCTCTAGGTTCCATCATCAGTACAGCCATCCCGCAGTCTACCGCATAATCAGAATTGTTATGAAGATCAAATGAATTAACACATGGAAAATATTTAGAATAGTTCCTGGTACGTAGGGACATTGTAAATGTTAGCTATTGTTAATATTGTTGTCATGATTAAAATATGTTTTCCAAAATAATGCTGTGATGTTAGTATAAAACAATTATATAAAAAGGATTTCTTTCATTTAGAATAATTCTGGGAAACTTCATTTTCTTTTTACCTGCCCTCTCAAATTTGTAAAACCACTGTGTGCAAAATTAGTTGTACATTTTAATTATTAAATCTTATTGGTCTTATTGCTTATTTTAGGGGAGAGAGTAGGTCTTTGAAAATGTGTTATTTCTATAATTAAGCTTTTTTGATTATTTTAAAGTGTCATTTTGAAGATTTTTATTTCCCACTTTTGTCACCCTTATTTAGACATGGTCCTAGCTTAAGTTCAAAGCTCTGATTTCAGCTTTCATTTTGTTCCTGTTAACATCTTTACTTCATTTTATTAGCTTTGTACTTTAATGAATTTATCTGGTCCTTTGAATTGTTCTATGCATTTTATGCTTACCTCCACTCTCATGAATTCCCAAGGGTTCTCATGAAACCTACAGGAAGCAATTTGCTTTCTCAGGGGAGCTTAAATTAACGTAAAGACTTTTCTGGAAAAGCTATTTTGTTTCCAGAAATTTTCAGATTAATGGGATGGGGATGGTGACAGTACTGAGGATTGAACCCAGGGCCTTACACCTGCTAGGTAAGCATTTTACAACAGAGCTACAAACTCATCCCCTCAAAGGGACATTTTGAGGAAAGTTCTCAGATTCTACCTTGCACGAAGTGAAAAGGTTGAAGAGCATTGTGATTTATTGAACAATGTGGACTGTTTTTAAGCACTGCGGATAAACAGGACTGTCCCTAGTTATTCTTAGATTTGTGGAAAATATATAGTCTTAATTATCCCTTTTCTCTGATTTTCCTTCACTGATCATCATTTAAATAAGCTTGTCTTGTCCATTTCTGTCCTTTCGTTGTAAATCTTCTGGTTTTGTTTTTGTTTTTGTTTTAATTCTTTATGCAGTACTGCATATTGAACCCAGGGGTGCTCTATCACTGAGCTACATCCCCAGCCCTTTTTACTTTTTATTTTGAGAAAGGGTCTCACTAAGTTGACTAGGTTGAATTCATGCAGTCTTCTTGCCTAAGTCTCCCAAGTAGCTGTAATTACAGGTGGGTGCTATTGCTTTGGGCTTCATTGTAAATTTTTTTAAAAAATACTTTGTTTTAGTTGGTGGACACAATACCTTTATTTTACTTTTATGTGGTGCTGAGGATTCGTGAGGGCCTCATGAATGCTAGGTTTGTACTCTACCACTCAGCCACAACCCCAGTCCAATTGTAAATCGTTAATGAACCACTTATTTAACTATATGCTAAGGGTTTTGGGGGTGCTACTGCTGCTATTTTGGGTGTGGAAGGTGGGCACAGAGACAGACATCAGGCTCAGCCCAGCACACTCCTTAGACTTCTGTACCTGGTACGTTGGCCCTGAGTGCTCCCATAGGACTTCTGTGGTGGGAAGGGGGGCGGGTACCAGGAGTCCCAGCCCAGAGGCCCAGACATACCCTAGCCTGGCCCGAGCCAGCAGTCTAGTGTTACTGAAGACTAGTTGGTGAGGTATTGGAAACATACAGGGACACCACAAGTCTATAGGGGGGAACCTGCAATACCTCAGATTCTCATGGATAGAGGGTAAAATACATGAGCAACTGAGAAAACAGGGGAAGAAAGTGTCTCAGACAAACCTAGATGATACATCAACAGAATCCAATGATAGCAGAAAAAATGTCAGAAAGAGAGTTCAGAATGTACATAATTAAAATGATCAGAGAAGCAAACGATGTGATGGGAGAGCAAATGCATGCAATGAATGATCGCACCAATTAACAGTTAAAAGAACAGTTGCAGGAAGTTAAAGATCATTTCAATAAAGAGATAGAGGTTATGAAAAAAAAAACAGAACACCTTGAAATGAAGGAAACAAGAAACCAAATTAAAAACTCAATAGACAGCATATCCCACAGGCTAGATCACCTGGAATGCAGGACCTCAGATATTGAAGAAAAATATTTGATCTTGAAAACAAAGTTGACCAGAGAAGATGGTAAGAATTCATAAACAAGGCCTCCAAGATTTATGGGTTATCATGAAAAGACCAAATTTGAGAGTTATTGGAATTGAAGAAGGCACATAAGATATACAAACCAAAGGAATGAATAATCCATTCAATGAAATAATATCAAAAAATTTCCCACATCTGAAGAATGAAATGGAAAATCAAATACAAGAGGCTTATAGGACACCAAATGTACAAAACTACAACAGATCAACACCAAGACACATTATAATGAAAGTACCTAACATACAAAATAAAGATAGAATTTTTAAAGGCTGCGAGAGAAAAAAATCAGATTACATTCAGGGGGAAACCAATAGGGTTACCAGCAGATTTCTCAATACAGACCCTAAAAGCAAGAAGGGCCTGGAACAACATATTTTAAGTTCTGAAAGAAAATGGATGCCAACCAAGAATTTTATACCCAGCAAAACTTACCTTCAGATTTGAAGATGAAATAAAATCCTTCCATGATAAACAAAAGCTAAACGAATTTACAAATAGAAAGCCATCACTACAGAACATTATAAATCAATGATAAAATATTCCATGAGGAAGAAATGAAAAACAACAGTGTAAATCAGCATAGGGAGGAACTACCCTAAAGGAATAGCCAAGTAAAGGAGAAACCAAGTCAAGTTTAAAAACCAAATCAGCTAAAATGACTGGGACTATAAATCGTATCTCAATGATAACCCTGAACGTTAATGGCCTGAACTCATCAATCAAAAGACATGGCAGATTGTATTAAAAAGAAAGACCCAACAATATGGCCTCCAAGAGACGTATCTCATAGAAAAAGATACCCACAGACTAAAGGCGAAAGGATGGTAAAAAACATATCACACACACAGACTCAGTAAAAAAGCAGGAGTTTCCATTCTCTTATTAGATAAAGTGGACTTCAAGCCAAAATTAGTTAGAAGGGTTGAAGAAGGACATTTTGTACTGCTTCAGGGAAGCATAAATCAACAAGACATAACATCATAAATATTTATGCCCCAAACAATGGCATATCCCTGTACATCAGTTAAATCCTTCTTAATTCCAGTAACCAAATAAACCACAATACAGTAATATTGGGTGACTTTAACACACCTCTCTCACCATTAGACAGATCTTCCAAGCAAAAATTGAACAAAGAAACCATAGAACTCAATAAGACAATTGCCAACCTAGATTTAACAGGCATATATAGAATATTCCATCCATCAATAAGTGAATACACTTTCTTAGCAGCTCATGGATCCTTCTCTAAAATAGACCATATGTTATGCCACAAAACTACTCTTAGCAAATACAAAAAGATAGAGATAGTACCTTGTATTTTATCAGATCATAATGGAATGAGATTAGAAATCAATGATAAAAGAAAAAACAAACTACTTCAACACCTGGAGATTAAATAATATGGTATTGAAGGATGCATGGATAACAGAAGACATTGGGGGGAAATAAGAAAATTCTTAAAAGTCAACGAGAACAAAGGTACAACATATCAAAATCTCTGGGATACTCTGAAAGCAGTGCTTAGAGGAAAATTCATTGCATGGAGCATATTCAATAAAAGAATGAAAAGTGAACAAATAAATGACCTCACATTATAGCTCAAAGCCCTAGAAAAAGAGGAACAGTTCATCATCAAAAGTAGTAGAAGACAGGAAATAATTAAAATCAGAGAAAATCATGAGATTGAAACAAAAGAGACAATTCATAAAACTGACAAAAAGTTGTTTCTTTGAAAAAATAAAATTGATAAACCCTTAGCCACGCTAATGAAGAAAAGGAGAGAGAAAACTCAAATTATTAAAATTCATGATGAAAACAGAAATATCACAACAGACACTATTGAAATACAAACATAATTAGAAGCTATTTTGAAAATTTGTACTCCAACAAATAGAAAATCTTGAAGCCATCAACAGGTTCCTAGAGGCATATGAGCCACCCAAACTGAATCTGGAGGACATACACAATTTAAATAGATCAATTTCAAGCAATAAAATATAAGAAATCTTCAAAAGCCTACCAACAAAGAAAAGTCCAGGACCAGATGGATTCACAGCCAAGTTCTACAAGACCTTCAAAGAAGAGCTCATTCCAATACTCCTCAAAGTATTCCATGAAATAGAGGAGGAGGGAACCCTTCCAAACTCATTCTATGAAGCTAATATCACCCTGATACTAAAACCAGACAAAGACACATCAAGGAAAGAAAATTTCAGATCAATATCCCTTATGAACATAGGTGCAAAAATTCTTAACAAAATTTTAGTGAATCGCATATGAAAGCATATTAAAAAGATAGTGTATATATACCACAGTTTCTTTATCCATTCATCTACTGAAGGGCATCTAGGGTGATTCCATAATCTAGCTATTGTGAATTGAGCAGCTATGAACATTGATGTGGCTGCATCAGTAGTAATCTGATTTTAAGTCCTTTGGGTATAGGCCAAGGAGTGGGATAGCAGGGTCAAATGGTGGATCCATTCCAAGTTTTCTAAGGAATCTCCACACTGCTTTCCAGAGTGGCTGCACCAACTTGCACTCCCACCAGCGATGTATGAGTGTACCCTTTTCCCCACATCCTCGCCAACACCCGTTGTTGCCTGTATTCTTAATAAAAGACATTCTAATTGGGGTAAGATGAAATCTTAAGGTGGTTTTGATTTGCATTTCTCTTATAACGAGTGATGTTGAACATTTTTTCATAAATCTGTTGATTGCGTGTAGATCTTCCTCTGTAAAGTGTCTGTTCATTTCCTTGGCCCATTTGTTGATTGGGTTATTAGTGTTCTTGGTGTAAAGATTTTTGAGTACTTTGTAGATTCTGGAGATTAGTGCTCTATAATGAACAAAATTACAACTTATATAATGATCTGTGAACCAACCACTGAAAAGATGACTCCACAAAATACGCAACACACTCTGTGATGAGAGAAAAGAGCCATGCACAAAAGGAGACACCATGTTCATTTGATTCCTTTTTATGTGACATTCTAGAACAGGCAAAATTAACTTATGGAGAAATAAATCAGAATAGTAGTTGCTTTGGAGAGAGAGGAGTATGAACGAAGTGGGATGGGATGCAGAGAAACATTTTGGGGTGCCTGTCTTGATAGGGGATATGGATAATAACCTGGGTGATTGCACTTATCCAAACTCATAGAATGCTAACACTTCATATTTGTGCATTTTATTTAGATCAATTATATTTCAATAAAAGTTTTTAAAAGAATTAACTTCAAAAAAAAAAAAAAAAGATAGTGCACCATGATCAAGTGGGTTTCATTCCAGGGATGCAAGGTTGGTTCAGCATCCGAAAATCAATAAATGTAATTCATCACATCAACAGACTTAAAGTTAAGAACCACATGATTATTTCAATAGATGCAGAAAAAGGATTTGATAAAATATAGCACCCCTTCATGCTCAAAACACTAGAAAAATTAGGGATAGTAGTAACGTTCCTTAACATTGTAAAGGCTATCTATGCTAAACCTACAGCCAACATCACTCTAATTGGAGAGAAATTGAAAGCATTCCCCCTGAAAACTGGAACAAGGCAGGGATGCCTTCTTTCACCATTTCTATTCAACATCCTCCTTGAAACTCTAGCCAGAGCAATTAGACCAAAGAAATTAAAGGGATACGAATAGGAAAAGAAGAGCTCAAACTATCCCTATTTGCTGATGACATGATTCTCTATTTAGAGGAACCAAAAAATTCCACCAGAAAACTTCTGTATCTCATAAATGAATTCAGTAAAGTAGCAGGATATAAAATTAATGCTCATAAATCTAATGCATTTTTATTCATAAGTGATGAATCCTCTGAAAGAGAAATTAGGAAAACTACCCCATTCACAATAGCCTCAAAAAATAAATAAAATATTTGGGAATCAATCTAACAAAAGAGGTGAAAATCCTCTACAATGAGAATTACAGAAAGAAACTAAAGAAAGAAATTAAAGAAAATCTTAGAAGATGGAAAGATCTCCCATTTTCTTGAATAGATAGAATTAATATCATCCAAATGACCATACTACCAAAAGCGCTATACAAATTCAGTGCAATTCCAATTAAAATCCCAATGATGGACCTCATAGAAATAGAGCAAGCAATCATGAAATTCATTTGGAGGAATAAGAGACCCAGAATAGCTAAAGCAATTCTTAGCAAGAAGAACGAAGCAGGAGATATCATAATACCAGACCTTCACCTATACTACAAAGCAATAGTAACAAAAATGGCAGGGTATTGGCACCAAAATAGGGAGGTATATCAATGGTCCAGAATAGAGGACACAGACAAATCCACATAAATATAGTTTTCTCATACTAGACAAAGGCGCCAAAAACATACAATGGAGAAAAGATAGCCTCTTCAACAAATGGTGCTGGGAAAACTGGAAATCCATATGCAGCAAATGAAACTAATCCCCAATCTCTCACCTTGCACAAAACTCAACTCAAAATGGATCAAGGACCTAGGAATTAGACCAGAGATCCTGCATCCAATAGAAGAAAAAGTAGGTCCAAATCTTCATCATGTTGGCTTAGGACCAGGTTTCCTTAACACAAAGCACAAGAAATGAAAGCAGGAATCAATAATTGGGATAGGCCAGGTGTGGTGGCGCACGCCTGTAATCCAAGCGACTTGGAAGACTGAGTCAGGAGGATCGTGAGTTCGAAGCCAGCCTCAGCAACTTAGCGAGGCCCTTAGCAACTCAGTGCAACCCTGTCTCTAAATAAAATATAAAATAGGTCTGGGGATGTGACTCAGTGGCCAAGTGTTCCTGAGTTCAATCCCTGGTTCCAAAAAAAAACCAATAATAATAATTGGGATAGATTCAAACTAAAAAGCTTTTTCTCAGCAAAGGAGACAATCAGCAATGTGAAGAAAGATCCTACAGAGTAGGAGAAAATCTTTGCCACACACACTTCAGATAGAGCACTCATTTCCAGAATCTACAAGGAACTCAAAAAACTTTACCCCAAGAATACAAATAACCCAATCAATAAATGGGTTAAGGAAATGAGCAGACACTTTACAGAAGAAGATCTACAAAGCAATCAACAGATATATGAAAAAATGTTCAACATCTCTAGTAATAAGAGAAATGCAAATCAAAAGTACCCTAAGATTTCATCTCACCCCAATTAGAATGCCTATTATCAAGAATACTAGCAACAACAGGTGTTGGAGAGGATGTGGGGAAAAAAGGTACATTCATACATTGCTGGTGGGGTTGCAAATTAGTGCAGCCACTCTGGAAAGTGGTGTTGAGATTCCTCAGAAAACTTGGAAAGGATCCACCATTTGACCCAGCTATCCCACTCCTTGGCCTATACCCAGAGGACTTAAAATCAGCATACTACAATGATGCAGCCACATCAATGTTCATAACTGCTCAATTCACAATAACTAGATTGTGTAACCATCCTAGGTGTCCTTCAATAGATGAATGGATAAAGAAACTGTGGTATATATACACAATGGAATATTACTTGGCCATAAAGAAGAATAAAATTATGGCATTTGCAGGTAAATGGATGAAGTTGGAGACTGTCATGCTAGGTGAGATTAGCCAATCCCCAAAAACCAAAGGCTGAATGATCTCTCTGATAAGTAGATGATGATACATAATATGGGGTGGAAGGGAGGCAAGAATGGAGGAAGGATGGATTGCATAGAGGGAAAAGAGGGGCGGGATCAGAGTGGGGGGTAAGAATAATAACAGAATGAGACAAACATCATTACCCTAAAAGAAAAAAAAAGAGTGTATTTAAAAGGGTTCCCCTACAATAATGTCATTCTCTTGCCCAATTACATTCTAATATTCTTTGCTGAAGAAAAAGCAGTGCCACTTTAGTTGTCTCTCTAACCAGTTGCAAGGAAGGAGAGCTTTAAACAGTTTTAAACACTGAGTTTTTATTTCAGAGACACAATAGAGAGATTACATTGAATCTGTAGCTTATTTTGGGTAGTATAGACATTTCAACAATCGGAAGTTTTCCATTTATTTGTGTCTTCACTTTCTTTCATAGGTGTTTTATAGTGTTCCATAAACAGATTATTTTTGCCTCGTTGGTTAATTTTATTCCTAAGTGCTTTATTAATTTTTTTTATGCTATCACAAATGAGACTAAATCCTTAATTTGTTTTTCTGGTAATTTGTCATTAGTATATATATAACACATCTGACTTTTATATGGTTGCAGTTTTACTAAATTTGTTGAATGGTTCTAACATTTTTGGTGGTCTTTAAGGGTTTTCTATGTAAAATCATGTCATCTGTAAACAAAAGGTCTTGACTTCTTCTTTTATACTTTGGAAGCTTTTCATAACTTTTTTTTATCTAATTGCTCTGGCTAGAACTTTTTAAGCCCATTTTGAATAAAAGTGGTGAGAGTGGGCATCTTTGCTTGTTCTTGATGTGTCAGCTTTTCACCATTGAGAATGGTATAAGTGGTGGGCTTAACATATGTGGTTTTATTATGTTGAAGTACATTCCTTGTATACCTGATTTATTGAAGATATTGGATTTTGTCAACCCCTCTTTTTTTTACACTGGGTGGACTCACAGGGCCTTGTGTATGCTAGGGAAGTGCTTTACCATTGACCTATATTCCTAGTCCTTTTTTAAAAAAATTATATTTTGAGACAGGGCCTCATTCATTTGTCCAGGCTGGCTTCAAACTTGTAATCTTCCTGCCTCAGCCTTTCAAGTATGGGATTACAGACACATGCCACTATGCCTGATTTGTCTATCCTTCTTGTGTACCTGTTGAAACAGTCATGTATTTTAATTCTGTTAGTGTGGTATATCACATTTATTGATTTGCATGTTGAACATCCTTGCATCCCTAAGATGAATCCTACTGGACTATGGCATATGACTTTTTCTAAGTTACAACTTTTTTTTTTATACTTTTTTTTTTGGTGGTGCTGGGGATTGAACCCAGGGCCTTGTGCATGCTAGGCAAGCACTCTTACCAACTGAGCTATATCCCCCCCAGCCCTGACCTTTTCAACATGAATTGTTTGTTAGCATTTTGTTGAATATTTCTGTGTCTATGTTCATCAGAAATGTTGATCTGTAACTTTCTTTATTATAGTATCCTCATCTGAGAGTAATGCTGGCCTTGTAAAGTGAATTTTAAACTGTTTTCTAATTTTCAGGGTTTTTTGGGGGGAAGCATTTGAGAATGATTGGTATAAAGTTTCAGTCGACAGGTTAGGGATATAACTCAGTGATAGAGTGCTTGCCTAGCATGCATGAGGCCTGAGTTCAATCCCTGAGCACTGTAACAACAAAATGTTGGTAAAATTTGCCAGTGAACCCAACTGATTCTAGACTTTTCTTTGTTGGAAGATTTTTGATTACTGATTCAGTCTTCTTGCTTATTTTCCTCTGTTTAGATTTTCTGTTTCTTAATGATTTCATTCTAATAGGTTTATTTCTAGGAATTTATGCATTTCTTATCCAATTTATTTTAGTATACTTGTTCATGGTAGTGTCAGATGCTTTGTATTTCTGTGGTATCAATTGTAACGTCTCCTCTTCCGTTTCTGATTTTATTTGAATCTTCTCACTTTTTTTTCTTAGTCTATCTAAAGACTTGTCAATTTTTTTTAACTTTTTGAAACAGTACTTGTTAGTTTTTTTTTTTAACAGTATTTGTTAGTTTGTTAGATTTTTAAAATTGTTTTGCTGATTTCCATTTCATTTATTTGTTCCAAGTATGCTTGGAAAAATGTTTCTTCTGCTGCTGTTAGGTAGAATGTTTTACACATCTGTTGGTTCGATTTGGTGTAATGTGTAGTTCAAGTTTAATGTTTTGACTTGGTGATTTTCTGTCTGGATGATCTGTCATCCTTGGGAGAGGAGTATTGAAAATACCTCACTATTATCATAATTTATTTTATTGTTGCCTATTGCTGTCTCTTTCTCCTTTCAGATTGTTAATATTTCCTTTGTATATTTATATTTAGGAGTTCTGATGTTTGATACATATACACAGTAGTATGTTCTTTTTATATGTTGACCTCTTCATCATTATATAATGACATTTTTTTATCGCATGACAGTTTTTGACATAAAGTCATTTGTCAGATTGATAGAAATTTAGATATTCCAACTCTCTTTTGGTTTCTATTAGTCTAGAATAACTTTTACCATCCCTTCACTTTCAGGCATGTGTGTCCTTAGAGCTGACATGAGTATCATATGGGCAGCAAGTAATTGGGTTTTGGTTTTTAATCTACACTATCACTGTGTCTTTTGATTTGAGCATTTAGTCTGTTTGCTTTTAAAGGAAGTGGTGAAAGCTAAGTACTTACCATTGCTGTTAATTATTGTCCAGATATTTTCCAGTTCATTTCTTTCTCTTCTTTTGTAACTGACTTCCCTTATGATTTGATGATTTTCTTTAGTGGTATGCTTTGATTCCTTCTCTCTCTCTGTCTTTTTCCCTTTCATAGGTACTGTTGGTTTGTGGTTACCATAGAGTTTACATATATCATCTTACAGCTAAAATAATCTATTTCAAGCTGATAACACTTTTACTTCAATTGTGTACAAAAAAAAAAAAAAATCCATCTACTTTGGTGGCGAAAGTAGGAGGATCACAAGTGCAAGGCCAGCTTGGGCAGTTTAGCTAGATGATGTCTCAAAAAAAGGACTGGCGATATATCTCAATAGTGGAGCACTTGCTTAGCATTCATGAGGCCATGGGTTCAACCTCCAGTACCTCAGAAACAAACAAAACACCTCTGCACTTACATTCCACTACATATTTATTGAATTCACAGTTTACTTCATTTTATGTTGTGTATTAATAAATTATTGTAGTTATTAAATATTTTTTCTTTCAATCTTCATAGTAGAGTTAAAAGTGATTTTTAATGTGATTTAATACCACCACCAGAATAGAGCATTTTACTTTGGCTGCATACTTAACATTTGCTAGGGAGTTTCATACTTTCATATATTTTCATGTTACTGATTAGTGTCCTTTTGATTTTGATTGATAAACTACTTTTAGTGTTTTTGTAAAGTGAGTATAATGATGACTGAATCCTTCAGGACTGGTTTGTTTGTTTGTTCATTTTGATCTGGTAAAGTCTTTATCTCTCCTTCATTTCTGAAGGACATTTTTGCTAGGTAAAGTATTGGTTTCTCTCTCCTGGCTGAAGGTTTCTGTTGAGAAATCCATTAATACTTTGATGAAGTTTCTCTTGTGTGTGATGAGATATATTGTTTTTCCCTTGCTGGTTTCATAATTTTTTCTTTGCCGACTTTGATAGTTTGTTTATAACTTATCTCAGTGAAATCCTCTTTGGGTTGTTTATATTTGGGGGCATTTAAGACTCATTTACCTGAAGGTTTGTATCTCTCTGAATATTTGGGAAGATTCCAACCATTGTTTTGAATTATTCTTGAATTCGTCCTTGAATTCGCTCTTTCCTTTCATTGGCCAATTCTGCTGCACCTGTGGAACTTTCTTTGATTCCCTTGGTCAAAATCTACTTCATCGGCCGGGCGAGGTGGCGCACGCCTGTAATCCAAGTGACTTGGGAGGCTGAGTCAGGAGGATTGTGAGTTCAAAGCCAGCCTTAGCAACTTAGCGAGGCCCTAAGCAACTCAGTGAGACCCTGTCTCTAAATAAAATACAAAATAGGGCTGGGGATGTGGCTCAGTGGCCGAGTGTCCCTGAGTTCAATCCCTGGTTTTAAAAAAAAAAAAATGTACTTCATCTTTGGCTTATTGTTTATACCTTATCATATATTTTTACTTTGGGTGCCATATTTGTGTTACTCTCCTCACCTTAGTGTAGAAGTCTGTTTTTTTTTTTTTTTTTTAGTCTTTAGAACACAGTAGACATTTAGTATTCCTTCAGATCTCAGTTGTGAGAAAATTAAGACATTATTTGGGGTATTTTCTAATTAAATAAATTTAGTATCATTAATTTAGCTCATGGATCAAGGGGTTCTGGAATAGTGAAAAATTTTAAAGTATGTTTTGGAAGAAATTGAATTCAAGATTGTAGAGCTGTCCATTTTTTAACAAACTTTTAGCATTATGGATTCTTGGGAATGAAATAGAATTTTCAACTCAGTTTTTACTAAGTAAAGTACTGAATTTGACCATGATATTAAAAAATAAAGAATTTCCAAGAAGAAACTGAAAATAATTTGACAGATACCTATAAAATTGTTACTACTTAGTAAACATAACATTTAATAATCGATTAGTTTTGGTGATTAGTTGAAAAATGAAATTATAAGTGATACAGAAATCACACACATAGTAAAAATAGTGAATCCAAATACAAAGAGAAGGAAGAGTTGAAATTATCTCTAAAGCTAGAAATTTCTTCTGTGGTATCCACAGCTGCTTGGCCCATAATACTATATATCATATTACATTATTTATTTTATGTTGCATTGCATTATGTTTACTTTTTGGAGTATTGGGGGATTGCACTGGGGATCCCCAGGGCCTCACACATGCTAGGAAGTGCTCTACCACTGAGTATCTCCATAGCCCCTATATTATATTTAATAATTCAGTTAAATCATGGTAAAATAAAAAATCCACATTTCTTTTAAACCACTTAAATTTTTTCATTGTAATACATACATTTATGCTTTAATTTGAAATTAAAATTTTAGAGATGTTTATTATTTTTATGATTCCCTATTTTAGCCAACTTAACTGATTACCTGTTGTATATTTTGTGATCTGTATAGAATTGAGTGAATGAGAGTTATACTTTTATCCAAGAAAATAAGCTCTGTGTAATGACAATGCTTGAATAGCCCTTTACTATTTTCAAAGATGTTTTAAATGTAGTGTTTCTTTGACTTTCGGCAACTTAGAGGAGAGAAATTAAAGATGTGAATATATGGAACCTTGTAGTCTGTCTCCTTATTTTTCAGTGGAAAAAGGATTCATAGGGGTGGTTAAGTAAACAAAAAAAGCCAAGGGATTTTCTGTTCAGCATGCAGAACCTTTGTAGAACTCGATTAATTAGACCATATTATGGACACTTTTAGAGGTTTAAAATATAGTATATGCATACACAGCTGAATATGGACTTTTTAAAAAGACATGGAATCCTTGAAAGTTAAAGATTATGTATTTCAGAGTAAGATTTGATGATATATACATGAGTGTTTTCCTCTAAGGGAAATACATGTCAACTTTTAAAATAGAAAGTTGGGAGGAACTCTTTATTATCTAGGAGTCTTACAAGAAATGCTGACTGGTGTTTCTATAATGATTTCACCCCAATTCCAGAAGGTTTAAGTCATATGTGATTATTAATTTAATACATTAGGTAATTGCTGCCATTGTGCCTTTATCCTTATTTAGTCATTTAATCTCCCATTTCATGCCTGTTCTTGTTTTTCCTTGTTGACTTTTTCATACACACCTGGTGGAGGGCATGTGCACGCGCACACACACACACACACACACACACACACACACACACTAAATGCTTCCATCTCATGTCTGCTATACTTAAAGAATATTTTTAGTTTTATGAAGTAGTTGTTAAGTCTGAATTCCTTTAACCAGGTGTAAAACATGGGACATTTATATTAAAGTAGAACTAAAACAGAGAATCAGTTATTTCTAGGTGAAGCATTTCCAGGTGAACAGCTTAAAAACTGTTTTGTAGTCTATTTCCTGTCAATAAAATGTATTTGTAACTTAAACAAAATGGTTTATATTAATGTGCTTAAAGCTTAAATTTATTTAAAACTTACATCTGTTGAAACAGATTTTAAAACATTTCAGTCAACTTAAAATAAATCGTTTAATTATTAAATTGATATTTAAGCACCCCCTCTTCCATCAGTAATCTCTCTCCAAAAAAATTAATTTATTGATCTTAAACTTTTGTGTTGATATTTTGTCAGCAAATGAAAATGATATTCTTCTCTCAAAAAGGCAGTGAGTTTTCTGTCATAAATTTCAGCTAGTTGTGCCATTCTCTCTTCATCACAAAGAATGGTTGTGAAAATGTTTGGAGTAACCTACATGATTATGCCAGAATTATACTGTGAATTCAGAATAGAGTAAATAAATGACCTGTTGAATGTCCTATTTGTTATTCCCCATTTGTGTGCTGAAGGAAGTCTGCTTAGGTTTTGTCATAGATAAGAGTGCAGAATTTTTAAAGGTAGGCAGTGACAGAAACTAGATCGTTTCTTCTGTAATACTTTTCTTGTTTCCATGGACTACTGCTAGACTGTACTTCTTGGTCTATTTTGTATTGTTATAACAAAATAACTGAGGCTAGGTGTTTTAATAAAGAAAAGAAGTTTATTTTGTTGTGGTTTTGTTTTTGAGACAAGGATCTCACTATGTTGCCCAGGCTGTTCTCAGACTCTAGAGGTGATTCTCTAGCTTCACCTTTCTGAATGCTGGGACTATAGGTGATAACACTGTGCCTGGCTCAAAATCTATTTTGATTCACAGCTTTGGAGGCTAAAAAGTCCAAGCTTGCATCTCCACATCTGGTGAGGGATTCATGCTATATTATAACATGACAGGTGACATCACATGGTAGGAGCATGTGCAACAGTAGCCTGAGGTACAAGTGGATGAGGCCACATGGTAACCTCACTTTATAACCTGACCTCAGGGTAACTAAACCACCTTTTAAAGGTTCTACCACCTATTCAGTACTTTATATTGGGGACCAGGCTTCTAGCACCTGAGCCTTTGGAGGGTAGACGACGACGTTCAAATCATAACAACTTCCTCTTTCATTAGGTGGGGCTGGGATAATAGCTTTTGAGAATGGAATGTAGGTGAGAGTACTGAACACAACCTCTAGACCCAACCCTAAAACCTTCTTCAAACTTCTCCAAAGTCTCTGTACTCATTGATTATACATATACAGAGTATCTAGTTGGGGGAGATGTCTGAGACCCTAGGATAGATAATAGTAGGTACAGTGTCATTTAATCACTAGTGGAAGGTCATCTGTCCCTCTCCCAAATGGATTGTGACATAATAGAGATGAACTTTTATTGTATGAGACACTGAAACTTTTTGGTTGGTTGTTACAACAGAGTATTAACATTTTTTTAAATGGATTGCTGCTATAATGAAATCCTAAAATATGTGATATTGGCTAAAGGGTTGGGCTGTGGGAACATATATAACATATTGGGTGGCTAGAAATCCATGTCACATGATGAATGATGAATATTTGCTGAAACTCTTAACCTTTGTAATCTGGAGACCATACCATGTTTCTGCCAAGTTTTAAGTCTTAGAAAAAGAAATCAGTAGTAGTTGGTTGTAATAGCATGTATGAGTTTAGGAAAGAATTGATCAGTTTACGGAAATGAAAGAAATAGGAGCCAGAAACTCAGTGCCTTGCAAAATTAGGAAAAGTGTTTTCTAAATTCTAAAATAAATAAATAAATAAAATAAAAATAAAAAATACATGATGCTTTAAAAGGCTTTGAGCAAATAGGACACTGTAAGACTTCTCAGTTGAAGAGAGTATCTCTGCATTACTGTAAAGATCATATTAAGTCATGTGACTTTCCTCTCAAGCCTGAAAAATTAAAGTAGCTACCATTAAGTTAAGGGATAAAAGAAGAATTGGGAAAAGAAGCAAAGAAATAAAGCAGATTTGAGAATAACATCTAAAATCTTTTGGGTTTGGTTGTTGACACATGGATCTGATTAGAAGCTTACTGTGATTCTGATGGAATTTAGTTGCTCCAGAAACTGTGAAATTGGTTTTGAAATTGACTATTCAGTGAACTCTAAAAGCTGTCCTTAAGAAAGAAGGCCATCTAGGTTGATTCCATAATCTAGCTATTGTGAATTGAGCAGCTATGAACATTGATGTGGCTGCGGATGCCCTTCAGTAGATGAATGGATAAAGAAACTGTGGTATATATACACAATGGAATATTACTCAGCCATAAAGAAGAATAAAATTATGGCATTTGTAGGTAAATGGATGATGTTGGAGACTGTTATGCTAAGTGAGATCAGCCAATCCCAAAAATCCAAAGGCCGAATGGTCTCTCTGATAAATGAATGATGATGCATAATGTAGGGGGGAAGGGTGGCAAGAATGGAGGAAGGATAGATAACATAGAGGGAAGGGAGGGATGGGGGCGGGGGGGGGTAAAAATAATAACAGAATGTGTGACAGATACCTTTGCCCTGTGTACATGCATGAACGCACAGATGGTGTGACTCTACTTTGTGTACAGCCAGTGAAACAATAGCTGTACTCCATTTGTGTTCAATGAATCAGTAAGTAAATAAAAAAGAAAAAAAAAAAAAAAGAAAGAAGGCCAGAACCCATACTTCTCAAATATGTGGCCTATGGAATTAGTAGACAAAGAAGAAGGTAGAGGAAGGAGAGAGACATTAAGAACCAAGGACCAGGGAGTTTCTCCACAAAAACAAAATTGGAAATGGATGAAGAATTTTTCCCTTCACAATGTGTATATAGCCAATGGGATTTGAGAATTAGTAACTACTAGTATCTTCTGTTCTTTGCCTTTCTAAACAGGTGCCTTTTCTCTTTCTCTAGAAAAGTTATGTGTTCTGTACAGGAGGTATATGGGACAGATATCTTGTGATTTTAGAACTTAGGTTGTAAAACCACAAGAAGCCACATCTGGATCTGATGAAGATGATGACACATATGAACTGAAGATCTTAGATATTTGTCCTGGATAGGACTTTGAGTAGTCTTCCTAGGGGAGAGCTTGAGTGCATTCCATGTCTAGGAGGAATAGTAAAAAATGGATAGTTAGTGACTTAAATAAGGGATTATGCAGAAATTAACTAGATTCTCTATATACTCTTCTTGGGCAAACAGATTGTATATATATGGCCCCTAGTATGAAAGTGATATCATGTGACTTTTCCTTATTAATGGAATATGAGCAGAATCTTTTCCCTTTCTGTGATGTCCTCTAAGCTAGGTCTCACAGGCTATTTGAAAATTGTTTCTCTGAATGACCATGTACAAAGTGTCTTAATCTACCATAACCCCTCCTCACAATTATTACTGAATCAATATTAGAGTTTTGTCAAAAAGACATTGATGTTTGGGATATGTTATAAGAATAAACTTACAGTGTTTTATATAGCGAAGTAAATATTATTTTATATTAATAATATACTGGCATGTTATATTAATAATGTTTTTGGTGTCTTTTTGAAAATAGCATTTCTAAGTTATTTGCTGTGTTCTAGACACCATACTGAGCTTTCAACATATTATCATCTTTTTTACCCCTTAATATTATTCATTGGAAGTAAAGTTGTTATCCCTAATTTAGGATTTAGGACTCTGAAGCTTAGAACATTTATAATTAACTTGTCCCAGTAGCTGCTGTTTTTTGGGGTTTTATTTTATTATAATTGTTTATTTGCTTTTATTCTGATGGACTTAGTGTTTTAAGGAGCAAAGGCAACCTGTCTTATTCACTGTTACTTACTACTGGTGGCTAATAAAGTTTATTGTAGTTGTGAAATAAATACTGACAAATGTATCAGTGGCATTGGCATCGATCACTTCTGCGAGGTGCTGTGAAAGGATGTATAAATTATTAAGACCGTCTTTCTAGGGAATTCCAAATGAAAGGTTATATTAAGTTCTATGATGTGAATAACTATAACATACTAAGAGTAAATTGATGGAGAAAAAGTTTTTTTTAGGAAGAATTTGTGAAGACTTTTTATTGGAGATAAAACTTTAGCATGACTGTGAAAGATAAGTGTGGTATTTTTTAAATACAGTCCTAAAGTTCTTTGAAACTTCTCTCATCAAGGTATTTTTTGTTTTTCTTATTTCCTTGAATCTGAATGGTCTCATCACTTATTGAAACAGAAGAATGTGAACTTGTGAGACTAGTTCAGGTGTTGCAGTTGTTCCCCTGTTACTTAGAATTTGCACTTGAATTTCTTAGAAGTCTGACTACTCTGAGGCCACTGTCCTGTGAGGAAAGCAAGCAAGGCAGAGAGGCTAGGGGTTGGCAGTTATAACCTGCTAGTTTCCTAGCCCAACTGGCAGGCATGTAAGTGAACAAACCTTTAGATGATTCCATCCCCTGTTATCTTCACTCTCTAAATTATCCTACCCAAGGCCCCCGTGTTGTAGAGCAAAGACAAGCCATCCCCTCTTTTTGCAGTCTGAATTCCTAATCCATGGAGTTCCTGAGAATGATTAAAAGATGCTTTAAGCTACTATGTTTTGGGTTTACTTACTATATAGCACTAATAACTGGAATATAAATGTAACTTGCACATGTATTAAAGAGAAAAAGTCCTGAAGCAGTATGTTAAGTTGCTTGACACTTGGCATATATTTTGGATTTGGAAGTTTGTGAGGTTACAACAGAGGAGGAAGCTGCAAAAGTAGTAGGGGCCAATTGTTTGTGGCCCTTGATATTTCATTAATAGTTTTAAATAGACTTTTTTTTTTCTGTGTGCCATGAGACTATAAAGATTCCTGAGCATAAAAGAACACAGAAAATGAAGACTCAGGCAGGAGGATCACAAGTTTGAGCCTGTGTAACTTAGCTAGACTCTGTCTCAAAATAAAAAGGACTGGGAACATAACTCAGTGTTGGAGTGCTTGCCTAGTATGCACCAAGTTCTGCTTTCAATACCCAGTACCAAAAAAGAAAAAAAAGAAAGAAAGAAAAGGAAATGACTGTAGAACTTCATGGAACTTCTCTTTCTTTTATATCATCCTAACTTCCTGGAATGTGTTAAAAGTTCATTTACGATGATATGTGTCCAACAGCAGACATTTGTCACATACTTTCTACTAGGAGTGTAATTCTTGTAAATTGAGAAGGCTTTTGTTTGTTTCTCCATGAAATTTTACAGAATCAGAGGAAGGGCCTAATGAGAAAGTCAGCCATAATGTTATTTTCATCTTTAAATAGTGTACTAAAGTTTATCTTGACTGTGTGTATACATTAAGAAGTCATATTGAACATATAGCATAATGTGGTAGAAAAGACTTGAAGATTAAATCAATATCAGGAAACTTATTCAGTGGATATACACATCTTTATGCGCTTGTCAAACTCAGTTGTTGATATCTATGAAAAACTTGCCAGGAATTAAACTGTAGATCAATTTAAGGAGAGTTGACATCTTAATAATATTCATCTACCAGTTTATGAACCCAGAATTTCTCTCCATTTATTTAGATCTCTGATTTCTTCATCAGTGTTTTATAGTTATTCTGCAACCTTGTTTAACTCACCTATTAGATCTATGAGCTTATTTTCATTTTCTTTGGGTCTTCTAATTTTTTTATTTGATCATTTTCATTTTTTATTAAGAAAATATTCTTGAACTTTTCAAGTAATAATAGCTCATTTGTACATGTACTATATTAGTCAATATGACCTTTCAATTTTTTTCATCAAAATATAGTTTTGTACAGCATACATTTTGTTTGTTCCTTTTTTTTTATTTATCTTGAATTTATTACTTATTATTTCCTGGAAAAAAAAGGACTCTGAAAGCTTTGTAAATTTTTTCCTTAAAAGGAAGTATATTTTAATATCTAAATTATGTGCCATCTAACAGTATTTTTAAAGGAAAAAGTAAGGCCAAGTACCATTATATAAAAAAATTTGTAATTTTAAAATTACCATTTGCTCTGTCATTAAAGCAATCTGACTTTGTTTTAGTGCTTTTATGGATTACTGTTGCAGAGCAGGAGTAATAGTAACTAGTTTTACTTTTTTTCATCATATGTTGTTTTACATGGGAATATATCATAGGGAGCCAGCAGGTTTCTCTCTGCTGTGCCTTTCTTTGATCTCATTTTACAGGCAAAAATTCATACAATTAACTAAAGTATATAATACCTAATTAAAGAGAGCAGTAAGTATGAGGGCCCAGTACATCAATATTTTATGGAATAACCAAAGGTGGGTAGAATTAATAACAATTTAAGAATACTCTCACAAGCCTCTGGATTTGTAGAGATAGAGTATTTCATCATTAGATACATATTTGGTATCTACTTAATATAACTACCTCTATGAATTCTGTCTGAGTTTGTGTCAGTTACATGTGCTATGATTGTATTGCCAAGTAGCACCTTTCTTTTTCATATTTTTCTTGTAGTACTTGTTATTGAATCTGGGGGTGCTCATCAATGAGCTACTTCCCCAGCCCTTTTTATTCTTTGAGACAAGATATTGCTATATTGCCTGGTCTTGAACTTGAGGTTCTTCTTGCTTCAGCCCCTGAGTAGTTGGCATTATAGTTATGTACCTTTCTTTAGACCATTGTTCACTTTGGAGATACTGTAACTTACAAACAGTCTTAAAATAGTCAAAATAAATTCTGAATATGAACACTTCCTCAAATTTGAGTAGGGAAATAGTTGTATGGTTGATTGAAATCATTCTGTAAGTTTAATGTGACTTGTAGGGAAGTGCTAATAGTGCTTTTACAGCATTATTACCTATCAATTATGATATTTACCCATCAGAAGAAGTCATTTCTGTAGAGAATGGTGACTTTATGACATTTATATTAGAAGTTCTTTTCTTTGAGAAATAGTCCAAATATATGACTTTTGGAATCTGGGGAGATACAAGGAAAATGTTTTGATTCTATATAATTAGTCTTGAAAAACAAGATTATTCTTAGAAGTTGTGACTTTGTTTTATGTAAAAGACTTTCTACAATGAATTTCATTTTCAAATTAGTAGTGAGAGCCAGGCTTTGTATTAGTTTTACATTGCAGGAGGACCTAACAACATAGTTTCCTTAAATGTTGAACAATACAGAACTAAATTCTATTCCCAAATTTCTAGCAGGTTTGGAAATTAATTTCCATCTGAATGGCAGATAGTTTTTAATTTATAAAAAATTAATTGCCTTTGTGCAATATTTCCATTTGCAGAATTGATTATATCCACTCTTTTCACTGAGAAATTTCTAAAATGTTTAGAAATATTAGAGTTCATGTCTATGACATAGGTTGCTCTTCTAATGATGATGAGTTCAGTATTTATTTCCTTTTCAGAATTTCAGTATTTGAAATGACAAAAAGAATGTAGACTGAAATCTTGGGGGAATGATGGTTCTAAGGAAAGTTTCAGTGTTGTAAGACTTAAGAGCTTAAAGAGGACGGTAACTCTTTATTTTTATTCTTACTAACCTGAATATTACACCTAAAGTTCTAAGAAGTCAGAGTTGAACACCTTCAGGCTCAGAAACTTTATGTCATAGTTTCTCAATGAATACAAGATTTGTAAAGGGTTGATGGTGACTTTTTAAGGTTATATTTGATATGACACATCAGTCAGGAATCTTGTTGGAGAACTGGATAGGTGCTTCACCATGACTTGCTTTTTGATAGGATTTCCAGTCCTACATTTGCTAGTATGTGTGAGGAAAGTTCTGAAACTGTGATATTTATCTTAATGACCAAAGCATGTTTAATATTTTATCAAGCAGCAATACTTCATTAGAAATCAGAAGTAAGCTACAATTTTGATGATTAGTTTGATGGATAATAAAATTGTCTTTTAAAGGATGATTTATAGAATTCATCCAGATTAATATAATTGTATTAGCTAAGGGAACCACATCCTCTTGTCGTTCTAAAATTATTGGATATTTACAATCCTTTCCAGAGAAAGAGGGAAAGGTTCCCTGGATAAGGAAGGGGAGGGAAAAACAGCAAAGAGCAAAAACCACTAGTTGAAACTGAAAGAGATTATCTATTTGCCACCTTGATATTTTTGTAAGTACCCTCATGAAGAAGTGATCTACATTCAGTTAGAATTATAGTATACTTCGAGATTTAAAATAACATAGGGGGCCCCGCCACAGGCAGCTGCCATCCGGGAGCGCCGGCCCGGCAGCTGCTTCGGAGCCGCCGACCTGGGTCTGCGCCAGCCAACGGGTGAGTTTGGGTCCCCAGCAGCGCTTTGGAGTCGCTGGCCGCGGCTCCGACACCGGCCGGTGGCCTTCCCAGGCGGAGACCAAGCATCTCGGGTTACCTGGGACTTCCAGCGGCAGGGAGTTGGAACTAATCCACTGGTCCACGCCATTTTGGCGGCTTAACTGGCGGAGAAGTTCCGTTTCCAGCTTCCTTTGGCATCCAGCTGCACCGGGAGGGGTCTGCCCCGAGCCCCTGAGATCGCTGACTCCGGAGGGGAGTTGGAACTGCTCTGAGTTTGGTGGCTTCCCAGGCCAAGGGGGTCCATTTCCAGCTTCCTGGGGCCGCCAGCTGCGGAGATCGCGGACTCTGGCGCGGAGTTGGAACTAATACACGCCATTTTGGCGGCTTAACTGGTGGAAAAGTTCCGTTTCCAGCTTCCTTTGGCACCCAGCTGCTTCTGGAGGGGTCTGCCCAGAGCCCCTGGGATCTCTGACCCCAGAGGAGAGTTGGAACTGCTCTGAGTTTGGTGGCTTCCCAGGCCAAGGGGGTCCATTTCCAGCTTCCTGGGGCTGCCAGCGGTGCCTGGAGTGGCCCGGCGGGGAGCTTAGGGCCTTTGGCGCCAGCTTACAGGGTCCCCAGGAGAGAGCAACCACCTGCCACTGCCTGAACCCCCAGCTAGGAGTTCAGGTCAGCCTGGGCTCTCAAGCCCAGTGTCTCCATCACTGAGCACAGTTCTGTGTCACCACCCCAACTTGAACTAGTGCCCAGACCCACACCCAGGCCCGGAGTCTACCCTCTTGCTGTATCTAATTGTCTATTAACACCAGGCTGCCTCTGCCCAGAAGCATTGATCATTCCCAACCTGGAGGTAGTGGGACAGCACCTTTCTCGGGTCACCGCTTGATCAAGCACCCCTCAAGCAACAGAGGGGAAGATACATGAGCACCATGAGAAAACACGGGAAGAAAGTGTCCCAATTAAACGTAGATGATATATCAAGAGAACCCAAAGACAGCATGGTAGAAGGAATGACAGAAAAGGAGTTCAGAATGTTTATAATTAAAGTGATCCGAGAAGAGAATGATGTGACGAGAGAGTAGATTCAGGCTATGAATAATCAGCTAACAGAGCAATTGCAGGAAGCAAAAAATTACTTCAATAAAGAGATAGAAAGTCTGAGAAAAAAACAAACAGAAATTATTGAAGGAAACAAGGAAATGAAGGAAACTATCAACCAAGTTAAAAACTCAATAGAAGGCATGATTAACAGAATAGATCACTTGGAAGACAGAACCTCAGACAATGAAGACAAAATATTTAATCTTGAAAACAAACTCGAACAAACAGAGAAGATGGTTAGGAATCATGAACGAACCCTCCAAGAAATATGGGACATCATGAAAAGACCAAATCTAAGAGTAATCGGGATTGAGGAAGGCGCAGAGATACAAACCAAGGGTATGAATAACCTATTCAAGGAAATATTATCAGAAAATTTCCCTAATATGATGAATGAGTTGGAAAATCAATTACAAGAAGCTTACAGGACACCAAATGCACAGAATTACAACAGATCCACACCAAGGCACATTATAATGAAAATGCCTAACATACAAAACAAAGATAGAATTTTAAAGGCGGCGAGAGAAAAGAATCAGATTACCTACAGGGGGAAACCGATACGAATATCAGCAGATTTCTCAGTCCAGACCCTAAAAGCAAGAAGGGCCTGGAACAACATATTTCAAGCTCTGAAAGAAAACGGATGCCAACCAAGAATCTTATACCCAGCAAAACTTACCTTCAGATTTGATGATGAAATAAAATCCTTCCATGATAAACAAAAGCTTAAAGAATTCACAAAGAGAAAGCCTGCCCTACAGAACATTCTCAACAAAATATTCGAAGAGGAAGAAATGAAAAATAACAATCTCATTCATCACGGGGAGGAACTACCCTAAAGAAAGAGTCCATCAAAGGAGAAATAAAGTTAAGCTAAAAACCCCAAAAAAGCTAAAATGACAGGAAATACAAGTCATATCTCAATAATAACTCTGAATGTAAATGGCCTAAACTCATCAATCAAAAGACATAGACTGGCAGACTGGATTAAAAAGAAAGACCCAACGATATGCTGCCTACAAGAGACTCATCTCATAGAAAAACATGCCCACAGACTAAAGGTGAAAGGTTGGGAAAAAGCATACCATGCACACGGACTGAGCAAAAAAGCTGGGGTTTCCATTCTCATTTCAGACAAAGCAGACTTCAAACCAAGGATAGTCAGAAGGGATAAAGAAGGACATTTCATATTGCTTAAAGGTAGCATAAATCAACAGGACATAACAATCATAAATATTTATGCACCAAACAATGGCGCATCCATGTATGTCAATCAGATCCTTCTCAATTTCAGGAATCAAATAGACCAAAACACAATAATACTCGGAGACTTTAACACTCCTCTCTCACCGTTGGACAGATCTTCCAAACAAAAATTGAATAAAGAAACTATAGGACTCAATGACACAATCGCTAATTTGGACTTAACGGACATATATAGAATATTCCATCCATCAAAAACTGAATACACTTTCTTCTCAGCAGCTCATGGGTCCTTCTCTAAAATAGACCATATGTTATGCCACAAAGCTACTCTTAACAAATACAAAAACATAGAGATACTACCTTGTATACTATCAGATCATAATGGCATGAAATTAGACATCAACGAGAAAGTTAGAAACAGAAACTACTCCAAGACCTGGAGATTAAATAATATGCTATTGAATGATACATGGATAACAGAAGACATTAGAGGGGAAATTAAAAGATTCTTAGAGGTCAACGAGAATAAAGATACAACATATCGAAATCTCTGGGATACTATGAAAGCAGTGCTAAGAGGAAAATTCATTGCAGAGAGTGCATTTAATAAAAGAATGAAAAGTCAACAAATCAATGACCTCACATTACAGCTCAAAGCCCTAGAAAAAGAGGAACAGATCATCACCAAAAGTAGTAGAAGACAGGAAATAATCAAAATCAGAGCTGAAATCAACGAAATTGAAACAAAAGAAACAATTCGAAAAATTGATGAAACAAAAAGTTGGTTCTTTGAAAAAATAAACAAAATTGACAAACCCTTAGCCACGCTAACAAAGAGAAGGAGAGAGAAACTCCAAATTACTAAAATCTGTGATGGAAATGGAAATATTACAACAGACACAACTGAAATACAAAACATAATAAGAAGCTACTTTGAAAATTTATACTCCAACAAAATAGAAAACCTGGAAGACATCAACAGGTTCCTAGAGGCATATGAGCCACCCAAACTGAATCTGGAGGACATTCACAACTTAAATAGATCAATTTCAAGCAATGAAATAGAGGAAGTCATCAAAAGCCTACCAACAAAGAAAAGTCCGGGACCAGATGGATTCACAGCCGAGTTCTACAAGACCTTCAAAGAGGAGCTTATTCCAATACTCCTCAAAGTATTTCATGAAATAGAGGAGGAGGGAACCCTTCCAAACTCATTCTATGAAGCTAATATCACCCTGATACCAAAACCAGAGAAGGACACATCAAGGAAAGAAAATTTCAGACCCATATCTCTAATGAACATTGATGCAAAAATTCTTAACAAAATTTTAGCGAATCGCATACAAAAGCATATTAAAAAGATAGTGCACCATGATCAAGTGGGTTTCATCCCAGGGATGCAAGGTTGGTTCAACATCCGGAAATCAATCAATGTAATTCACCACATCAACAGACTTAAGGTCAAGAACCACATGATTATTTCAATAGACGCAGAGAAGGCATTTGATAAAATACAGCATCCCTTCATGCTCAAAACACTAGAAAAAATAGGGATAGTGAGGACATTCCTTAACATTGTAAAGGCTATTTATGCCAAGCCTACAGCTAACATCATTCTAAATGGAGAAAAATTGAAAGCATTCCCCTTGAGAACTGGAACAAGACAGGGATGCCCTCTTTCACCACTACTATTCAACATCGTTCTTGAAACTCTAGCCAGAGCAATTAGACAGACCAAAGAAATTAGAGGAATACGAATAGGAAATGAAGAGATCAAACTATCCCTATTTGCTGATGACATGATTCTCTATCTAGAAGATCCTAAGAATTCCACCAGAAAACTTCTGGATCTCATTAATGAATTCAGCAAAGTAGCAGGATATAAAATTAATGCTCATAAATCTAATGCATTTTTATTCATAAGTGATGCATCCTCTGAGAGAGAAATTAGGAAAAGTACCCCATTCACATTAACCTCAAAAAAAATAAAATACTTGGGAATCAATCTAACAAAAGATGTGAAAGACCTCTACACTGAGAACTACAGAACACTAAAGAAAGAAGTTAAGGAGCATCTGAGAAGATGGAAAGACCTCCCATGTTCGTGGATAGGCAGAATTAATATTGTCAAAATGGCCATACTTCCAAAAATGCTATACAAATTCAATGCAATTCCAATTAAAATCCCAATGATGGACCTCATGGAAATAGAGCAAGCAATCATGAAATTCATTTGGAGGAATAAGAGACCCAGAATTGCTAAAGCTATCCTTAGCAAGAAGAGCGAAGCAGGGGGTTTCACAATACCAGACCTCCAACTATACTACAGAGCAATAGTAACAAAAACAGCATGGTATTGGTACCAAAATAGACAGGTAGATCAATGGTACAGAATAGAGGACACAGAGACAAACCCAAATAAGTACAGGTATCTCATACTTGACAAAGGAGGCAAAAACATGCAATGGAGAAAAGACAGCCTCTTCAACAAATGGTGCTGGGAAAACTGGAAATCCATATGCAGCAAAATGAAACTAAACCCATATCTCTCACCCTGTACAAAACTTAACTCAAAGTGGATCAAGGACCTAGAAATCAGACCAGAGACTCTGCACCTAATAGAAGAGAAAATAGGTCCAAATCTTCATCATGTTGGCCTAGGACCAGATTTCCTTAACATGACTCCCAAAGCGCAAGAAATAAAAGCACGAATCAATGATTGGGATAGAGTCAAACTAAAAAGCTTCTTCTCAGCAAAGGAAACAATCAGCAATGTGAAGAGAGAGCCTTCAGAGTGGGAGAAAATCTTTGCCACACACACTTCGGACAGAGCACTAATCTCCAGAATCTACCAAGTACTCAAAAATCTTTACACCAAGAACACCAATAACCCAATCAATAAATGGGCCAAGGAAATGAACAGACACTTTACAGAGGAAGATCTACAAGCAATCAGCAGATTTATGAAAAAATGTTCAACATCACTCGTTATAAGAGAAATGCAAATCAAAACCACCTTAAGATTTCATCTTACCCCAATTAGAATGTCTTTTATCAAGAACACAGGCAACAACAGGTGTTGGCGAGGTTGTGGGGAAAAGGGTACACTCTTACATTGCTGGTGGGAGTGCAAGTTGGTGCAGCCACTCTGGAAAGCAGTGTGGAGATTCCTTAGAAAACTTGGAATGGATCCACCATTTGACCCTGCTATCCCACTCCTTGGCTTATACCCAAAGGACTTAAAATCAGATTGCCTCAGTGATGCAGCCACATCAATGTTCATAGCTGCTCAATTCACAATAGCTAGATTATGGAATCAACCTAGATGCCCTTCAGTAGATGAATGGATAAAGAAACTGTGGTATATATACACAATGGAATATTACTCAGCTATAAAGAAGAATAAAATTATGGTATTTGTAGGTAAATGGATGATGTTGGAAACTCTTATGCTAAGTGAGATCAGCCAATCCCAAAAATCCAAAAGCCGAATGGTCTCTCTGATATATGAATGATGATGCATAATGTGGGGGGGAAAGATGGCAAGAATGGAGGAAAGATAGCTAGCATAGAGGGGAGGGAGGGGTGGGGGTGGGTGGGGGGGTAAAATTAATAACAGAATGTGTGACATATACCATTGCCCTGTGTACATGCATGAACGCACAGATGGTGTGACTCTACTTTGTGTACAACCAGTGAAACAATAGCTGTACTCCATTTGTGTTCAATAAAAAAGAAAAAAAAAAAAAAAGTAAAAAAAAAAAAAAAAAAAAACAAAAAAACATAGGTTCCTGGTTATTAGGAAGTACTCTAACAAACCTGTTCTGAATTCAGAACTTGATACTGAAGCCAAGCCCTTGTCCCACAGTGGTGACATGGTAGACAGGAGCACAGGGTAAGCATAGGCTGTGACTGTGTGGAGGCCACTTTACCAGTATGGTCCTGAGGAGCAGCAAGCCAGGCCTGAGGCAAGCCACGGCTCACTGAGTCATGCCAAGGCAGCTTAGCCAGGATTCTGTGCAGATGCCACATAGTGCTGCAGCTCTGAAACCCCAAGTATCCACAGTGCACTGACCCCAACCTCCTGAGAAACTGGGATTGCAGGCCAGCAGCAGGAAAACAGAAGTGGGGCAGACCTGAATGGAAGTTCAGACTCAAGGGTTAACCCCAATTAGCATAAATTTGGACATTGACCCAAGTGTTATATAAACCCCTAAACTAGCGCACTTGAGTGACAACCCCCATTGGATCCCTTCTTACCCTGCAGGAGTTCTTTTTCTGTTTGCACTTGAATAGATCTTATTCTTACATTCACTCATCCTTGTCTGTGGATTTTATTCTTAGAGTTTGTGAGATAGGAACGCAGGAAGAAGAAATTGGCAGTGTGCTTCTGGGATTTGCTGCAGCACTGGAGGGCATAGCCCGTCTTAAGGAGCTGTAGCACATTTCTCCGCTATAGAGGTCTGCATTTTATGCAGACCCCACCTGCCAGCAGAAACAGAGAAACTCTGGTTTCAATATTGCAGCCATTATATGGGCTGTTAAGTCCTCCTTAGGTGTTGACATAAATCTGTATTTGGTAAAAGGAGAGTAGGCATTTTTGTTTTCCATATAATAAAGATACATGTATCCCTAGACTAAGTTTTTATCATTTATTTGCCTTTAAATAAATGTGAACAAGAAAGGAAAAACAGATTTTCTATACTAACAATATTTCTCTTTTGACAACAGATTCATGGGAGTTTTTCTTTTTTTACACCATTTCTAACTCTCTAGACATCAACAGGGTGTTTTACAATTCAGTTTAATTCTGACAGTAGCTGGTAGCACAGACCCACAGGCTAGGGGCAGAGTCCTACAAGACTGCCTCCTCCATCTTCAGATGCCAGTCTGAAGATTGTTACCTGTGCTTCTGACAAACTCTCTGGAGGTTCCTATGACTTTCTCTTCAGGGTTTGATGATTTGCTGCAATGGCTCACAGAACTCAGGGAAATACTTTACTTATTGGCACTGGTTTAATAGACAGTATTTAGGAATAGCCAAATTCAAGAGATAGACTGAGCAACGTGGGGGAGTTGCATGAAGTTTCCTTGCCCTCTGTAGGCATGCCACCTCCCAGGATCTCCATGTGTTCACCAACCCTGAAGCTCTGAATCAGCCCTTTTGTAGTTTTATGGAGGCTTCATTATGTAGGCATGATTGATAAATGAACAGGGGTTATAGATTAGTAGTACTATGTTTGCCTAGCATCTTGGAGGCCCTGGGTTCCATCCTAGGGACCAAATATTAGAATAGAAGATACTCTTATCACTCAGGAAATGACAGGGGTTTTAGAAGTTCTGTGCAAGTAACTGAAGATAGTTCCAAATATATATTTCTTATTCTAAATCACAGTATCACAGTACTATAAGTTTATCCTTCCACTTAAATGTTCAAAGGCCATTTGTACACAGAAATTGTTTCCCTTTTGAATCTCCTAGAAAGTATCTGCATCCTAGGTAACTTGTACTTCTGCTAAAATATACCATGCAATAGAAGTAAAATGATCCAGATTCTAGCTTTTTGTTGTTGTTGTTTGTTTGTTTGTTTGTTTTGTACTGGGTATTGAACCTAGAGGCAGTTTATGACTGGGGCACATCCCCAGCCCTTTTTATTTCTATTTTTTTAAACTTTGAGACAGGGTCTCATCTAGTTGCTTGGGGCCTCTCTAAGTTGCCCAGGTGGGCCTGGAATTTTTAATCCTCTGTCTTAGCCTCTTAAATTGCTGGGATTACAGGTGTGTGCCATTTTGCCTGATTTAAATTCTAGAGTCCAAAGGTTTAAAGAGCTGTGAGTTAGATCAAAGACCAGATATTCTCCTGTCCCTTCCATCACTAAGAAAATTACAAGGGTTTTAGGAGCTCTCAGTTCAAAAGCAGAAGCAGAGACCAAACATGTATATTTCATGTATCACAGATACACAGGTCAGTGGAATAGAGTTACAAACCCAAAAGTAGCCTCATATAATTATAGCAACCTGAATTTTGACAGAGGTATAAAAGAAATTCAGTGGAGAAGAATAGTCTAAGAAATTGAGCTAGAGTAATTTGATATTGATAGACCAAAAAAACCAAAACAAAAACCAAAAAAAGTCTTGACCTAAAGCTCATAGTTGGTACAAAAATAATTCACAGTGAATCTTAGATTGAAGTTTAAAATGTAAAACTATAACTGAGTGCAGGGGCACACATATGTAGTCCCAGCTACCAGCTACTCAAGAGGCTGAGGCAGGAGAATTACAAGCTCTAGGCCCACCTGGGTAACTTAGTGAGACCCTATCTCAAAATTAAAAAAAAAAAAAAAATACAAAAGGAATGGGGATATAGTTCAATGGTAAAGCTTCCTTGGGTTCAATCCCCAGTCCTAGGGTGGGGTGGAGGGTGGCAAATAAAACCGTAAAACTTTTAGAAGAAAACATAGAATATCTTTTAGAAGTAAAGCTTGGTGAAGAATTCTTAGATATGGTACTGGGAATGTAGCTCAGTGGTAGAGTACTTGGCCCTGGTTTTGATCCCCAGCACTGGGAATGGGGGAAAAAGAATTCTTAAACATGACACAAAATGCATCATATATAAAAGAAAAATTGATAAGTTTGCAATTCACTAAAATTAATAACTTTGTTCTAATAATCCTGTGATAAAAAGGAAAAAAATTGGGATAAAATATTAGCAGACCACATACCTGACAGAAAATTTATAAATAGAATATGTAAAAGCTCAAATCTCAACCTTAAAAACAATACTCCAAACAATCTATTTAGAAAATGAGCATATCTATCTCCTCAAACATTTATCATTTTTTTGTGATGAAAACATTCAAAATCCTTTTTTTCTAGTTTTTAAAAGCATACAGTATGTTATCATTATCATAATCATTCTACTGTGCAATAAAACATCAGAACCTATTTTTCCTATTTAACTTAGTATCTGTTGACCAGATGTATATGTATGTATCAAAACATCACCTGATACAGTATGTACAATTTTTGTGTTCAAAAAATATAAAATAAAAATAATTTAAAAAGAGAAACAATGTGGGCAAAAGATACAAAAAGGTATTTTACCAAAAAGGATATTGGGATGGCAGATAAGTACAGGAAAAGATGTTCATCTATAGGAAAATACAGATTAAGACCCCAATGAGTTACAATAAAAAGTAGTGTTTGAATAGTTGCAAGTTTGAATGGTTACAATAAAATGTAGTGTTGATACCAAATGTTGGCAAGGATGTGGAGGTACAGAATCTCTCATACATTGCTAGTAGGTGGAATGTAAAATAGTGAAGTCACTCTAGAAAATAGTTTGGCAATTTCTTAAAAATACTAACTACACACTCAGTATCACTCAGCAATTATATTCCTGGGCATTTCTCCCAAAGAAATTAAAGCTTATTTCTACACAGAAGTCATACATGATTCTGTTTTCATTGGCCCCAAATTGGAAGCAACCAACATATCCTACAGTAGTTTGGTTAAATAAACCACCATACATCTGTCTTATGGCATACCACTTAGCAACAAAAAATAATAACCTATTGATGCACTCAATAGTTTGTATGGATCTCACCAACATTTTTCTGAGTGAAGAAAAGCTCATCTCAAAAAGACACATAGTGGGCTGGGGATATAGCTCAGTTGGTTGAGTGCTTGCCAAAAGAATATGCACCCAGTCATAAGAATTATTCAGTTTCTAATTTCCTAGGAAGTATACCAAAATGGCTTTTCAAAAATTTATCTGAAGAATATTAACTATACCTATTTTTTTTAACCAAGGAACAGCTTCTTTAATCAAATATACTAAAAAGGGGCTGGAAATGTTTTTTGTTTTTCGTTTTTTATTGGTACCGGGGATTGAACCCAGGGGCACTCTACCACTGAGCCACATCCCCAGCCCTATTTTGTATTTTATTTAGAGACAGGGTCTCTAAATAAAGCACAAGGCCCTGGGTTCAATCCCCATCACCGCAAAAAAGAAAAAAAAAAAAAGACACATAGTGTATGATTCCATTTATAAAGCATTCTGAACACAATAGAAGTCTGGAGGTTATCAACAAAGTAGTGGATGCCAGAGGACTGTAGTTGGGGAGGGGGATGGGTGAAACTCTAAAAGTGTGGGATGAGGAAAATCTCTTTTTTTTTTTTTTTTGCGGGGGGGACCAGGGATTGAACCCAGGGACACTTAAACACTGAGCTACATCCCCAACTCCATCCCTCCTTTTTTTGAGACAGGAGTTGTTTAGGGACTTGCTGAGATACTGAAGCTGACTTTGAACTTGTAATCCTTCTGCCTTTGCCTCCTAAGTCACTGCGATTACAGGCATGTGCCACCATGCCTGGCTGGATGTGAAAAATCTTTATGCTGATAGGTTTTTTAAAAATTAGGATGTTGATGACACAAGTGTATACAAGGGATAAAGTGAAATAGAACTACATAAACATGTTATGCCAATGTCAGTTTTCTGGTTTTGGTATTATATAGTAGTTATGTAAAAAGTTACTCCTGGGGAAACTAAATGAAGATTACAAAGGATCTCATCATGCTATCTTTGTAACTTGATAAGATCCTATAATTATTTCAAAGTAAGAATTTAAAAAATGTTGTGCTAGAAGTATATTGAAACTTAATAATGAAAAACATTTCGCTGGGTGCGGTGGCGCATGCCTGTAATCCCAGCAACTTGGGAAGCTGAGGCAGGAGGATCGTGAGTTCAAAGCCAGCCTCAGCAACTTAGTGAGGCCCTAAGCAACTCAGTGAGACCCTGTCTCTAAATAAAATACAAAATTGGGCTGGGGATGTGGCTCAGTGGTAGAGTGCCCCTGGGTTCAATCCCCGGTACCAATAAAAAACGAAAAACAAAAAACATTTCCAGCCCCTTTTTAGTATATTTGATGAAAGAAGCTGTTCCTTGGTTAAAAAAAATAGGTATAGTTAATATTCTTCAGATAAATTTTTGAAAAGCCATTTTGGTATACTTCCTAGGAAATTAGAAATAATTTCTGAATAATTCTTATGTCTGGGTGCATATTCTTTTGGAAGTTAGATGGTTTTCACTTAATTGCTCTCAAGCAAGTTAAAGGAGGATCTATTTAAGTTGTGAGCATTGCCTTACTCATAAGTTTTTAGTTTGCTCAGTGCTTAAGCACAGTGCATGGGCATGTGTTTAATAAACAGCTGCTAATTCCTTTGAAGAGAGGAGAGAATTGCATGTAGTTAACAACAAAAACGTTTTTATTAAGGCTTTTTACCTTTAGCAAATAGCAAAGGAGCAAGAGATAGTATTTCATGGAAAGCATGACTATTTTTGCCTGTAATCAACTTGTTTGGATACTATCTGCCTTGGTCCAGGTAGAGAGGAATTCCTGTTTTGATAGCTGAATTAAGGTAGGTAAGAAAGCAAGCAGGAAAATAAACATTTATCCATATAAAATTATTAAAAACATAGTTTGAAAGATAACACAGTTATTTCCCCCATTTGTTTTAAACTGATGAAATGTTTACAACTCTTGAAATTCACATTTTATTTTGTTGACTTTTCCCCTACAGTTAGAATTTTTAAATTAATAAAATTGCCAAAATGTACTATTTCTCATTTTCATTCTAAGCAACAGTAGTTTGTTTAGGGCTTTGAAGTTCAATACTGTATTTTCATCCAATGCCACCATCATTAAAATCCTTAATCAGAATGTGATGTACCATTACAGGTTCTTTTGCTTTGTTCAGTAGTGATTTTAGGATTAGAACATGTGGTAAAATAGTTGGAGACTGAAACAGGTTGGTATTCTCTGGTGGCTTTGTGAAAATGCAACCACCTCAGCTTTTACTGTTCAGAAGGCAGAATCAGTTTTTTAAGGAGAGGAGGAGGTGAATGTTTGTGATGTAAACTTCTGTAAACTTCTTTGGATTTTGTAAAATATTAGCTATTTGATTCATTTATTCAGCAGTTATTTGAATGCCAAATTTGTGCAATTATATTTCTACCAATTTCTGTGCTAGGTACTCTGTGGTAGTAGGTAAGATAGATATAATTCCTGACTTTCTGGAGTCTAGGTAGGATGATAACTGGCAAACTAACAAGTGTGTGTTTAATCATATTACTTTCTAAAACTTCATGCCAGTGTGTTGTAGATTTACCAAAATTAAAAGTTTTGTTTATAATTCAACCTATTAGAAATTTGCTCAATCCGTTTAAACTAAAGTGTCAGACACTTCCAAGAGTAATACTGAAAGCTAGCCTTTATTGAGTGTTTATGTTCTTTTAACATTATTTAACCTTCATATGATGTTATAAAGTATAGATACTTTTTTTCTTCCCATTTTGCAAGTTGGGAAAGTGGGACTCAGAGAGAGTAAGTAACTGCCTAGCCTCAAACAAATTATTTAGTGATAGAACTGATTTTTGTATTGAATTAATAACAGGAGAGCTTGAGCTCTTAACCACTTTTGTAGTCTTTTCTCTATTATTTAGTATTATGTTAGGCAATGTAAGGATATGAAGAAATATCACATAAATCACTTTCTCTTAAGGTGCCTTCAACCTTATGCCAGTAGATACAGACTGTATGTTTAACCACTAAATGATGTTAATGAGTGAAATTCTAATAGGGAAATTGATTCACTTTAGCATGAAAGCCTGTTTGAATAGGAAGCAGAGATAGAATTGTTACATGGAATTATAGTACCTGAAAGGTGAAAACGTGCCCAGAAAAACCACTCTAGACATGGGAACTCATGCAGGAGATTTCTTATTAGGCAGAGGAACAGCATCTGCCCTGAAGAGAAAGAGAAAGAGAAAAAAAGGGGAGAACATGGCCAGGGAGCTTCTTTTAACCTCTCAAACTTCACGAGAGCTTCTTTTAACCTCTCAAACTTCACGGGCAAAACGACGATGGGCCAGTTGTTGAAGTTGAATTTGGTGGGCTAGGGATCAGCCAGTGGGCTGACAAATGGACCAATGGTGAGCTAGCTGCAGAGAAGGGGTGGGAGAACTGTCATCCCCGCTTGCCTTCCCCCAGCGTTTCCTGTGCCCAAGCGCCGAGGAGGGAGCCCCGCAAGGTCGGACGGTGGGCTGGTAGGCAGCCCGAGGCCCCAAGGCAAGAGCCAGACCGCAGGGTAAACCCAGCGCCCGTCTGCTGCCTGCTGTGGCAAGGTGACAGAGGGCAGGGCCACATGGACAGAGTGCTGCTCTGACAGCTGCGGATTTAGTTGTGGTCTGGCGGTGCTGCCATTGCAGCTTTTTACATTATAGTACCTGCTTATCTGCAGGTAATATGTTCCAAGAGCCCCGGGACTGCCCGAAACTTCAGATAGTATTGAACCCTATATCCAAGCACAGTCCATCTGATAACAAGATGGCCACTCAGTGACGACTGGGTAGATAGCATATACAGTGTGGATACTGTGGACAAGGGATGATTTGTGTTCTGGGCGAGATGGTATGGGACTATGCAGGAGAGACTGCACGAGATTCTATCATGCTACTAGCAGTGCACAGTCCAAAACTTACAAATTATTTATTTCTGGAATTTTCCATTTAATATTTTTTGGCCCATGGATGACCAAGGGTAAATAGAATCATGGAAAACAAAGCTTCAGTAAGGTAGGGGGAGTACAGATTGGGAAAGACTTCATGGAGGACGACTGATCCTTAGAAGAAGAGTGAAGTGGGATATGGAGGCATTGGAGAGATGTTAACAGCATGAGGAAAAGAGATAAACATTGCAAGAATTTGTACAACTTTTTCAGGAGACTGAAGACAAGACTAATCTGACCGAGGAAACAGTTTGCCCATTCATTCCTTTTCTTTTGAGAGCCAGACACTTTGTCTGTGAGTAGTGAGGTTTTTCAGATTAGTTATGTAGAATCTTCAATTTCTGGTAATAAGGAGTCTGTTGATACATCTATTTTAATATTTTTGTTGTGATGAGATATAAAAAAACCAAATTTACCATTTTAACTGTTTTTTTAAGTGTACCATTTAGAGGCATTAAATATATTCACATTCTTGTATAATCTTCAGTGCTGTATATCTCCAGAACTTTTTCATTATCTCAGACTGAAAATTTGTACCTGTTAAACAATAACTTCCCATTCCCTCTTCCTCCAACCACTGGTAACCTCTGTTCTCCTTTATGTCTCCATGAATTTGCCTATTTTAGGTCCCTCATGTAAGTGAAATCATGCAATATCTATCCTCTGTTTTGCTTATTTTACTTATCATAATGACTTCAAGGCTCATTTATGGTGTAGTATGTATCAGAATTTCATACATTTTTAAGGCTGAATATATGTACATGTTGCATTTTGTGTATCCATTCATCCATTGTAGATATTTAGGTTTTTCCCCCCTTTCATATGTTGCGACTGCTATAAGCATGGACACACAAAAATCTGAGTCTCTCCTGACACTTATTTTGGGTATATTATATACCCAGAAACGAAATTTTGGAATCACATGGAAATTTTGCTTAATTTTCAAAGGGGATCTGTTTATTGACTGTATTTTCCCAGTTGTTCATTGTTACAATGTTTCCATTCCTACACATATATATTACAGCTAGGCCAGATTATATGCCCCATATTTTCAAGTCCTTTGTTCTTTGTTGCTTTAGTTATCTGCCTTGTTGCTTTGCCTTCCCTTCCATTTTTTTTTTCAATCTATTAACACTTTGGCCATCTATTAAAATCTTCCTGAAAAGAAGAGTGTGTGTGTGTGTGTGTGTGTGTGTGTGTGTGTGTGTTTTGTGGTGCTGGGTATTGAACCTACGGTTTTGTACATGCTAGGCAAGCACTCTGTGACTAAGCTGCATACTAGCCATTATCAAGATCTAAATACTGCTCTTTTGATAGATGGAGTTGAAAGGTGATAGTAAATTAGAAAACCAAAATATAATTGATAATAAAACTCAAAATAATAGACGAACAAAGTAGGAAAACACCAAAGAAGCTTAAGAAAAAAAGAAAGAAGATAATATATAGTATAAAGATTGAGAAATGCAGTACAACCATAGATTTAGAGGACATTAAAAATAATGAGCAAAAGGTTTTGTGTAATTTTAATGACACAGCTTTAAAAATCTAGATAAGACATTTTTATTGTTGTTGTTTTAAAACTGAGTCTCACTGTGTTACCCAGAATGGCCTTGATGAACTCCTGGGCTCAAGTGATCCTCCTACCTCAGCCTCTCAAGTAGCTCAGACTACAGGTATGCACCACTGTGTCCAGCTGACAAATATTTCAGTTTTTTTAAACAAAAAGTACAAATTATCAGAAAGAAATTCAAGAAGTAGAAAACCTCAATAAACTGATAAGAGTGGATGAAATTTAAAAAGCTGTTATTAACCAAATGATTAAAATTAACCTCACCAGTAATGTCATATTGATAAAATGTAACCACCTAATATGCAACAGTGAGAAGCCACTTTGAGGGCATCCTTCCCCATAATTCAATCCAGGCATGAGAACACATCAGGTAAACTCAAATTTGGGGGTGTTCTATGGAATTTCTGACCATTACTTTTCAAAGCTGTCAAGTTTTAGTATTGGGGAGCAGAATTCAGAAACTGTCACAGAGAAGAGGAGATTAAGGAGTCATGGCACTAAATGCAGTATGGTATCTTGAAGCAGAAGAAAGGACATTAGTGGTAAATGGGAGAAATCTTGATAGAATCTGTAGTTTATTAATATTATATCAATGCCAATTTATTACTTTAGACAAATGTACCAATTCTATAGAAGGTATTAATATTAGAAAAAGCTGAGTGAAGGATATACAGGAACTCTGTATTTTATTTACAGTATTTCTATAAATCTAAATTATTCTAAGATAAAACATTCACAAAATGCTGAAGATAGACTTGGGGGTGTATCTTAGTGGTAGAACAACTTTCTAGCATGTCAAGGCCCTGTACTGTATGTAGTACCTCAAAAAAAAAAAAAAAAAGAATAAACATGAATAAATAAATAAATAATATTGAAAATACGGGAAAGGGCTGGGGTGGTTAGCTCAGTGGTGGAGTGCTTGCCTGGCATGTGTGAGGCACTGGGATTGATCCTCAGCACCACATAAAAATAAATAAATAAAATAAAGGTATTGTGTCCATCCACAACTAAAATATTAAAAAAAGAAAATATAGAAAACAACCCAGTTTATAATAATGAAGGCCCCATTATTTTAGTACAGAAAACCTAAAGAAGATAATAAAAAGAGAGAAAAAAATGAAAAAAATCCTTTACAAAATATTGAGATGTTGAATCTAGTAATGTGTTGAGGGATGTGCTGTGTAGTTTTAGTTTTGAAGGATAGCAGATTAAACTGTAATGAATATGTCAGTATAATTCATTACATATTGAAAGAATTAAACTGCATAGTTTTCATAGCAAAATTGAAGTAATTTTTTTTACTTAAATATAAGAGAATATATATTTTTGTTTGTTTTTATAATACAGACATGGTGATGGCCTTCCTCAGTTAATGAAAAAAGTTGGGAAGACTTAAAGAGAAACAATTGGGAGATCTATTTACAAAGAAATTAAATTCTCTGACAATGCATAATTTTCGAATGTTGGAAATAACCCTGATACAGATATAGAATGAGTTAAGTATCAGAACTCATTCAACCTTGAATTAATGCAGGAAACAAAGATTATAAAGCTAGATACCAGAGCATTTAGAGAATGGAGACTTATGTATATCTGGAAAGGCATTTTTTAAAAGATGCCTTGAGAATGACCAGAAGACAGATCTGGCTAATATCATTTAATCTGTGGGTTTATGTTTTCTTCAGGACAGGAATTCAAAAGGTACATAGGATTTCAGTGTCTGGGCTTTAATTAAATACTCAAGAAAGTTAAACAGGCATATAATCCTTTGATGGACCTGTTAAATTAGTTCCCTGGTAGGACATTGACAGGATATGCTAGACTCCCTCATTCCTTCCCTCATTTTCTCCTTCAAAGATGAACATAAATGAATTCAGTTTTTAGGTATTTTGCGACACTTGAACCCTAATGCGTCTTTGGTTTTCAACAGAGAAAATAGGAGAGTTTTATATAGTTGAGTCAGGTGGTTGGAGTGGTGAGGCTAGGCAGTAATGAGCTGCTTATATGGTGACTCATTAAATAGTCCTGGCTAAGTAGCTTCTGGCAAAAAACTGAAGAAAAATGTAGACAAGGTAGAGGTGTGTTTGTATGTGTAACTGCAAAAGTAAATACCTGATAAGCTATGCACTTTTCTAAGGGTGTGTGTTAACATAATCTAACTTTTATTTGATAATTAAGGCTACTTCACAGGAGTATCAGCTCTTGTCATCTGTTGTAGTAAGTAATGCTTGCAAGGAATTTGTGAATGTGTAGGTATGAAGAGCTGACCTAGACTTGTGTGGTTGTTGAGACTTTATGACTCTTATCTCACCCCAATATAAATGCATTTGTTGCACATTGGGAAGACAATTGAATTTGTAAAATTGTGCATAAAATGATAGTATCTAATAACTCAGTAACAAAGGGAAATTAAATGCCATTTTTTTTTTTTTTTGGTACTGAAGATTTAACGCAGGGGTGCCTTACTAGTGAGCTACAGCCCCCTTTTAATTAATTTATTATTTTTATTTTGAGACAGGTCCATGCTAAGCTGCCAAGGGTCTAAGTTGCTGAGGCAGAGCTCAAACTTGTGATGCTCCTGCGTCTACTTCCCAGCTTGCTGGGATTATAGGCACAACAACTGGAAAGTACCTTTTAATAAAGATGTGTGATATTCAATTTACTTCTTTACTGTTTGTTTGGCCTTCTTTCAGGACTTTGGCTGTATGCCACACAATTGAATGTGTCGAATAAGTGAGATGTTGGATTTTTTGTTTTTACTTTTTAGAAACTGTTTTTTCTATTTAGTTATACATGACAGCAAATGCATTCCAATTCATTGTATGTAAATGGAGTATAACTTTTTTCATTTCTCTGCTTGTACATGATGTAGAGTCATACCATTTATGTATAAGGTAATGATGTTTGTCTCATTCCACCATCTTTCCTTCCCCTTTCCCCCTTCCCTCCCCTCATTTCCCTTTACACAATCCAACATTCCTCATTCTTATTCCCTGCCCCACCCTATTATGTATCAGCATCCATTTATCAGAAAAACATTTGACCTTTGGTTTTTTGGGGATTGGCTTATTTCACTTAGCATGATATTCTCTAACTCCATCATGCAAATGCCATAATTTTATTCTTCTTTATGGCTGAGTAATACTCCATTGTGTATATATACCACAGTTGGAGTTTTTCATGATTCAAATGTTTATCATAATTTCCAGACTTGCTCTGAGTTCTAACTCTACATTCTAAAATACATAAGAAATATGTTTTATTCTACAGGTTGCCAATTAAGTGCTTGATTTGTATGAAAGCATATTTTTATATTAAAGTTGGTTTATTTCTTTTGAAAAGATGGTCATCTTTAGGTGAAATAGGGAATCAGCTACTAGTCATCTTTAAAATTGGCTGGGAGAGTACCAGCCCTTTATACTTCTGCCTTACATAGCTAAGGCTTAAGTCTTTTCCCTGATCATCCTTATTACCATGAGGGAGATGTAAAAAGTCATTCCTTATCTAAACAGTGTAAGGCTTTAATATAAATGACCCTGGGAAAAATCAGAAATGTTTTCATGTTCATCTTAAACTCTTTCCTTCTTCTTTAGAAAGGTTTAGTTCTGGGAATTGAGCCCAGGGACACACTTTTATTAGGCAAATGTTCTGCTACTGGGCCACATCTCCAGCCCCACCCCCTTAAGAACAGAGTGAGGTTGAAAGAATACTTGATAGTAAAAGGAAGTAACTGGGGATATTTCAAAGACAAAAGCAACGTAGTTTATTCTACAGGTTGCCATGTAAGTTCTTGGTTTGGGAGATTGGGGAGATTTCAGAGAAGGAAGCAGGCTGTCTGAGAAGAAAGAAGTTAATCAGTCTTACCTAAAAATTTTGTGTTTTCTCTGATCATATTGCAACTGTTACCTCTCTGTGCTTGCTTTATCTTTACTTCTGAGTGCTAATCCTATATCTCTGACTGAATAATATTACTTGAATGTTGCTTAATATCACTAATCATCAGAGAAATGCAAATCAAAACCACTGAGCTATCATAGCCAAATAAAATAGAAATGTATGGTTATTGAACTTATTTCATTAAGTTTATTGTTTATTTTAACCTAATATTGTTAGTATGGTTAATACCATAACAAAAAATCCAGAAAATAAGTTAAAGCAAGGATTTGGAGAAATTGGAACTCCATTGTACAGTATTGGTGGGAATGTAAAATGGTGCAGACATGTAATCCAGCAATTTCAATTTCACTTCTGGATATATTTCCGAAAGAATTGAAAGTAGGATCTCAAAGATGTTTTTGAACACCCATGTTTGTTGTATTGTTCACAATAGCCAAGAAGTAGAAGCAGTCCAGATGTGCATTAGTGCATGAATGGATAAAGAAAACATGACACGTACATATAATGAAATATTATCTAGCCTTAAAGAAGGAAATCCTGTCATGTGCTGCAACATGGGCCTGCCTTGAGAACATTATGTGAAATAAGCCTATCATAAAAAGACAAATACTGAATACTTTTACTTATAAGAGGTATCTAAAGTAGCCAAACACATAGAAACATTAAGTAGAATGGGGTTTCCAGGAGCTAAGGGAAGGGACAGATGGAGAAATGTTGTTCAGTGGGTATGGAGTTTCAATTTTGCAACATGAAAAAGTTCTGGAGTTCTCTTTGTTGTACAATGTGAACGTTGTTCAATAGTTATCCTTGTTGAACTATAAACTTAAAAATGGTTAAGGTGGAACATTTTTTGTTATGTGTTTTTGACACAATTAAAAATTTAAAATAAATATTGATACTGAGGCCTGATTGCCACAGTCTTCTGATTTATGTGATTCCAGATGGAGGTCTGGTATTTAATAATTCAAAAAGCCTCACAGATGATTCCATAGCACAGTCAGGGTTAAGAAACACTGACATAAACATAAGAACGTAAGTAATTATAAGGCAAGTTACTAGGTAAATGATTTTATATGATTCTATAAGCATTTTCATTTTAGGAGATTAAATATTCTTTGGCCCAGGTATGCATGAGTTTGTTGGGATGAACCCAACTACCACATATGACTCTAATAAATTTTAAGCATTCTTTGATTCACATATTGCTAAACTCTATTTAAGTAATCATTTGTTATTTTAGTCATCAGAGTTGAAATCAGAGGATCCTTTTAATAAAAAATTAAATTGTGAAACAAACATGGCTTTTCTTGTGAATAATTTTCACTAATGTCTGCTACATAATAGACATCAATTGGTTCAAAAATATATATCTGCTTTTAACTTTGTAGTGGCATACATAAAATTTAACATTTATTTAGCTTAAGCTTTTGCTTAATCAGTAAAATTAAGTTCAGTTTGACTGTAATTGTGCTTATTGCTTATGCCTCCATTGTTTTTATCTGCATGGATTTCCAAATTCTTACTTCCTGGATTTTTCTAAATGAAAGATGTCTTTAGTTTGTTCTTTATACAGGTTGATATTCCTTATTCCAAAAGCTTGCAACTGGAACAGTTTCACATTTCAGAATTTTTCAAATTTTGAAATATTTGCCTAGACTTTACTGGTTGAGCATCCCTAATCCAAAAATGTGAAATCCAAAATGCTGCAAAATGTATTTTAATTTTCACATTTTTGAATTAGGGATGCTCAATCTGTACTAATATTTACACTTGGAAATCATAAGTGGTAAACATATCTTCTATGCAAAAAGAGGAGCAGAGAGTACAGAGACAATTTTTCTTACATAAAATTTTAGAAAATGTGGTACAAATCAGAAACTTAGATAAAATTGAGAGAGATATTCAGTAAAATATATTAATTAAGAATTCAGATATTTTTATCTTCTGAGCCTAGAATTTCCACCTTAAATATATGGGCATTGTTCCGTCTTGAGCATTGCAAAATATCTACTGGCAGGATATGAACTTGGAAGAGCAGACTGTTCTTTTTTTAGTAGTCTTTTTCCTGCAGATGTGACTTTAATAGAGGAAGATTCTCTCTTTATTTACTTTTTTGTGTGTGTTTCAGCAGGTAATTAACTGTAGAAATAAAGACAATAGTCATTTGCTAAACTAACTCTGGTTAATAATAGAAGTTATACAACTGTTTAAAAATTTTGTGATTTTGTAGTGTTCTTTTAAAATTATTAGTTTTTGAAAAACATCTCTAGGGAAATTTTAGAAATAATTTTTTAACTAGTTCAATTACTTCTGATTTGAGGGGGGAACAGATTTTTTTAGTTTCTGTTCTAGAATGCGACATGAAAAATTGATTGTAACATTTCTTTTATCTTACTTGATTATCAGTGATACTAGAAAAAGGATGTGTGGTATAACCAAATACTTATTACAGAATTGAAAAAAATTATTTGTGAATACTTTCCCCTTACATGTGTTAGAAGTATACACTTTCTGATGATCATATTTTAAGGTTTGATACTAAGCCAGAACTAAGTATCATTAAACTAAATTAGATAGTTTATATAAAGTTTTTTAAAATAAAGAATAATATCTTGTTGAAGGGGAGTTCAACCCAGACTTACATTTGTGTGTATATACCTCTAAGTTTTATCCTGCCTGACACTTGGCTTTTGCGTTTTTTTCTTTGTTATACTTCAATCTCTATTGTAATGTGGAATGCAAAGAGAACTTCCGGGAAGGACATAAGTCTTCCTTTAAAATATACAAATAGGAATAGAGTCATCAGTCACTGACTAATGATAGTTGAATTCAATTTGCTTATGTTTAAATTGTCTAATGTTGTGCCTTTCAGTGAGACCAACGTTTGGCATTCAGTGTTTGGGATTGTGGGTGAGGTGAAAGGAAAGGTGAATTCTAATAATGAATCAAATCAGGAACTAAAGGATTTGTTTGTTTCTTTAACTTGTTTTGCAATAAGATCAGTTGTTTAGTGAATAGCCAAGTTGTAGTAACATGAGGAATTGCACGTTGCTTGTGAGATGCAGAATGACATTATAGAAACTGCCAAAATTCTTTTCATTTATCATGAATTCCAGAAGGAGAACTTTTGACCAGAAGTATCACATTCCTTTTTTTTTTTTCCTTTTTCTTTTTAAACTAAACATTCTTCATTCTTTAGGGAATACAGCATTCCAATTTTACTTGAAATCCCATATGGAATCATATTGCTTGGCTATAATCAGAAAAGAAATGTGTAAATAGCACCCAAGAGAGCCTTCTTAAGGCTGCTTTACCAAGTCCAACTACATCTTTCTGTGTCTAAGCAAGTCCATAACTAATCCTTCCGTACTCTCTACCTCCCAATAATCACAGCTAATTTGTATTGGAACTTCACTTCAAAGTTCATACACATAAGTCTGATTGGAAAGCGAAATGTCAGTGAGTTAAAATGCAAGAAACAGAACTGTATACTGAGCCCTGATTTTAATTTCTATGTTAAGCTGAAGAACAAGTAGAACCATGGGGTTTGATAGTACATCTTTTGTTTTGCTTCATCATTTGTTAATACTGTGAAGTTAAAATTACTAAACTGGATCTTTAACTAGTTTGAACGACTTAACTCGGTTCTGGGAATTTCCCTGAGATTTACTTTTCTTCTTCAAAGTCCATATTTCTTTCCTTCCTTCCTTCCTTCCTTCCTTCCTTCCTTGTACAGGGGTTTGAACCCAGGGCCTCCTACACTTGTTTATATACATTGTACCACCACCAATCCCTAAATACCTCTTCAATTTAATAGAATTTTTCTCTGACAGGGAAGAGATGGATAATGTTTTTCATATTATCAAGACTTTAAGATCTGTTAGGAAAAAGTAATAATTTAGAAAGAAAGAAATATCTGCCTTTGGTAATTTAGAAACTCAGGCTGAAGTAGGTTAAAACTTGAATTGAGCTGAAAGGGTGTTTAGAATTTTTTTTCTTTAGGAAGAGACTTGAGAAGTGAAGGGACCAAAGCAGGGTTATAAGAAAGATGGCGTCTTGCTTAAAGGACTGACCTAATTGAAGCACAGAATTCAGTGGGGGCCAAGGGAAAGGGAGTTAAAAGTATATACATTTATGAAACCTGATAATGGAGGGCCTTGAAAGTTGAGTAGGAGTTTGTATTTGAAGTAGGAGGCAATAAGAAGCCATCATAGATTCCTGAGTAAGGAAGTAACATGACAAAAGCAGTGTTCTAGAAAAGTAATCAGTGCTTTACTGCGATAGTTTAGAAGAGACTATCTTGAGTTCTTCTTCTTTTTTTTTTTTAATGATGGGGACTTTTTTTTTTAATGTGGTGCTGAGGATCGAACCCAGTGCCTCACATGTACCAGGCAAGCACTCTACTACTGAACCTCAACCACAACCCCTATTTTGAGTTATTCTTGATGCAGAAACCTTCTCCTTGCATTGAAATTCAGCAACTAAAATTAAAGATTACACATTTTTTTTACTGTATTTAATTGCCTTATCTGTGTGTGACAATTTTATACATATATTCTTAGTTCGTTTTAGAGCAACATAATTATATATATAATCTTTTAAAATATTTGATAACTAGGGATTAAATGAGTTAAAATTTATACACAATTGGCATTGTAAATGTAAATACTTTAACCAAAGTAATGTTTAGATGAACAGATATTTTATGTGCTCAGTTATATTTGTAGTATTGTCATAATCTTTGTACATTATCACCAGGTTTCTTTTGACATAAACTGGAAGATCCATTTTGATTATACAAACATTAACAAATGAAAGATATGTCTTAGAAGTGAGGATTTAGGTTTTTTAAAATAATGCCTTTAGCAGTATTATGTGTCTAGTAGATTAGGAGTCTCAATTAGTATTATATACTAATAACTGAAGCAGTAAAATAGGTAGGCAGAGTTGCTCCATTTAATACCCTTAGTAGGAAATAACAATAACAGCAAAGACGAAAAGTTACCAGTAAGAGAAAATCAAATATGTGTATTAATGAACAATTAGTATAAATGTAGTGCTTTCCTTATATGCATGTGACTTAGTAGTTTTGGATCTCAGATCATTATGTCTAAAATGGGGGTAGAGTTGCCCTTTCTTCCCAGGTTGGTTGTGAGGAACGAGTGAAAGACACTGTGTTTTAAGTTCTCTTATTTCCCCAATATATTTAATATCATTTTTCCTTCTGCTGTGATTTGAACATGTACTTCAAAGTTCATGTGTTAGAAACTTGATCCTCCTTTCTAAGTTGTTGAGAGGTGTGGCCTAATGGAAAGTGTTTGAGTTGTGGGGACATCACCCTCATGAATGGAGTAATGTCATTATTGAGGGTGTCTATTTATTATGATAGAAGTGAACCCCCACACACGCTTGCTTTTTTTCTGTCACCCTCTTTCTCTTGTCCTCTGACATGGGATGATACAGCAAAAAAGCCTTTGCCAGAATCTGGTACCTTGATCTTGGTCTTCTTTGTCTCTAACTTTGAGAAATAAATTTGTTATGAATTATTCAGTCTCTGGTATTTATTATAGTAACACAGAACAGACTATGACAACTTAAAATACTCAGCAATATGTTGGTGTCCATTTTTAAAAAGGTAATTTATAGAAAAGATTAGAACTGTTAACACGTACATACATACATGTATGTATATATATCTCTGTACTAAGCTACTCAGCAAGACCCTATCTCTAAATAAAATACAAAATAGGGCCAGGGATGTGGTTCAAAGGTTGAGTGCCCCTAAGTTCAAGCCCTGGTACAAAAAAAAAAAAAAAAGTATGGTTTTGAAATTCTGTTCAGAGAAAAACATCTAATATAGTGTTATGTTTGCTTGTTAATTGAATCAACTAATTTTCTTAATGATGAAATCATTTATACCAGCAATAGTACAAAATAAACAGATTTATGTATATTTAAATGGTTCATACACATGAGTGTACAGATGACCCTTTCCTATCACCCTGGTCTGGGACCAATGAAATCCCTTGGAGCTTCCCTTGACTGAAGGAAATGCACATATGTATCTGTCCTGTGTGTTTTAATAGTTTCAAGCACAAAAGACTCCCATGGAATAAAACCGTCTCTGCTGGAGGTTGCAGACGTTATACACCACAGAAGAAAACCATCATATAAGGGAATGAGCAAATAAATAAATAAACACAAAACTAGAGATAATAGAAAAAAACCTTGAGGAGATTATAAAGCAAATTTGTTTAACATGATTATAGATAAACAGCACAGAGATACAAAAAGAAAAACATGTAAAGGATGTTGAGAACATGACAAAATGTCAGGGTCCAGTTTATGTCTTATAAGGAGTTTTAGATACAGAGAATAGGGAAAATATCTGAAAGAAGATAAAACATATAAATTTTCCAAAATTAAAGAAAAACATGAGATCCCACATTGAGGATATACGTGGAGTTCCAAACAAAATGAACAAAAATATATAGCTATGCACAGTGGTGCATGCCTTTAATTCCAGCTATTTGGGAGGATGAGGTAGGGTAATTGCAAGTTTGAAGCTAGCTTTGGCAACTTCCCGAGACCCTGTCACATAATAAAGAATAAAAAGGGCTAAAGATGGAACTCAGGGGCTGGGGATGTAGCTCAGTTGGTAGAGTGCCTGCACTCGCAAGCACAAGGCCCTGGGTTCAATCCCCAGTACCACCAAAAAAAAAAAAAAATTAGTTTAATGTGTGCATACGTATTTACACTTTAATTTGCAGTGATGCAGGACTCATTATTTCTTAGTTCGTAAGAAGTTATAAAAAACTGAGTATTGAAGTTACGCCTATTTACAATTGTTATACAATGATAGGTGTGCACATTCCTTTCCTGGATAAAAGTAAATATCTCAACAAGTTGATCCATTTTTCTGATTTTTCTTTCTTTTATATTTAAATAGAAGCTATTAAGCTTTTGAAAGATCTGTGGTGGAGGGCAAATGAAATGTATGTGCCAGAAGAACCATTTTTATTTGTTTAGTTGAGTTTTTAAGGTGATGGAGGTTGATTTCTGTGATACTAAAGTTCTGCTTTTTGGACTTGTGTCATTGGCATTTTTAAATGATTAAAAACTTTGAACCCATGCAGTTAGATCCAGGTGTATTAATAATTTTATTAAATTTGCTATGATCATTGTAGATCTATTTTTTGTGTGTGCATAGAAATGAATTTTAGATCGTGAAGTCTTGATATTTTAGTTATAACAAAAAGTATATTTTTTCTCTTTAATTTCTCTACAGTATGAAGATAAAAGTATTTGTGTGTTATAAACAGTATGGATACTGAACACTAAGAAAAACAGCAGGATTATAAATGTTCAATTGATTCTGAATCACCAGTTACTTTAATGTCCATTGGTAATGTAGCAACTGTATATGTAGTTTAATTCATTTTGCAATAATACAACAAATGACTTTTTTAGAGTAGTGGAAGACTCAAGATTTGTAGGATTTCCTTTTTGCTATTTGTATCTTGTGTATTTTTAAGTCCTTTTTAAAATAAAGGCAGTGAATAAATGCTTTATTTTTCCTTGTATTTTAAAAAATACATCTGGAAGAATAAATTCACATCTGGTTCATGGATTTCCTCCATGGAGATGATCCAAATTCAGTGTCAAGATTAGAGCTTGTACTCATGGGTTTGCAAAATCTTGTGTGGAATTTGAAATATTTTGTTTGGAAGTAGTTGGGGAAACAATTGATTCAGATGTTTGTGTTAGGTTCTAATTTTAGATATATTTTCCTCATTAAAAATAAAAATGTTTTGTACTTCATAATATTATCAAGGTACATGTAAACACTGTTCAAATTTGACAAGATGTTTTAAGTGACTATTCTCTAATACTGCTTTATGAGAGATCAATTAAATTGTTAAACTCATCAGGCCATGATGAGTAACAGCGTAACCATTATTAGAAATGTATTTTGTACATAGTATTGTAGAGCCTGAATTATGTTGTCACACTTTGGTGACTCCATTTAGAAGCAACAAGTTATTTTTTAAAATTATTGTATTCTAAATGTCTGCTCAAATGATTGTATAAGTTTAAAGTCTCCAAGTATAATGCACTGATTGCCTCCCTCAGCCTCACAATGTTAACAAATGTATTTGTGTCTGAATGGAGTCCCTGGAGTAGCATAAAGTAGAAACATTTATGGGTACAATCCAAGAAACATGTGAACTAAAAATAATATTGTCAAACTTCTGTGAATTATTTGTCTTATGCGTTGAGACTGCCAAATCAAGCTGCTGATCATGTGAGTTAATGTGATACATTGAAACAAATGGGTGTTGCTCAATAAATCACGCTAATTTAGGAGGATGTTTGATCTTTTTTAGAAATTTCTTTTTCATCTTTTAATGTGTGATATATTTTCCATGTAACATTATAAAATTTATTTATAGATAAATCTTTATCTATTTGCCTTCCTGTTTTTTAATTTTGAGCTTTCTTTGGAACAGAAAATGCATTTTGTATATGTATCTCATTTAGTGATTTCTAAACAATGTGTCAGGAATTTTTGTGTTTCAGCAGATTTTCTGGTGCCTTACTGAATCTTAGGTATTATAAGAGTGTTGGAAGGTGCCAACATTTGAGGATTCCTGCTTCTTTTCTCTTTATTCCTTCTTCTAACCTTTCCTCCCCCTTTAGTCATTGCCAGACAAAATTTTATTCTTGGCAAATGAGAATTAAGGTAGAAACATTAATTTACTTGATCATGTATATGCTAGCATTAAATCTGATTTGTATAGATATATACATTCTCTTTTTTAAAAGCTCCTTGCTTTATTTACTTGCTTTTACAACCTTCTTTGAAGTTCTGTCCCTCCTTACTTTGTTTCACACAGCAACTAAATTTCCCTGGGTCTATAAATAGCACTTGATATTTAACACAGGGCACTCTATGAGTTAGTGCTTCATTTATTGATTGACATACTCCACCAGTATTTATTGAGAGTCCCTGTAAAAGGTAATGTTCAGGGAAGATAGGTGAGAAGCATAGACTAGATTGTCCCCAAGAGCCTTCAGAATAAATCTATCCTGTCAACAACTCAATTTTGGATTCCTGGCTTTAGAACTGTGGTTGAATAAATTTCTATTGTTGTAAGCCCCAAGTTTGTGGTAATTTGTCTCAGCAGCCCTGTAAAACAAAGATGAGTTTGTATTTTCCAGAATTTCATATAAACAAAGTCATATAATATGTATTTTTTATGCAGGGTTAGCACAATTATTTCTATACCATCTTTGTTATTGATATATTAATTTTTTATTTACATGTTAGTGGATATTGGGGTAGTTTTCCAGTTTTGGGCTATTATATATAAAGCTGCTATGAGCTTTTATATCCTCTTTTTTAAAATTTTTTAAACATGTGGTTTCTTTTCTCTTATGTAAAAATCATTAGTGGAATGGCTGGATAAGATGGTAAGTATATGTTTAACTTTTTAAAGAGATACCTAAACCATTTTTTCCAAAGTGGTTATGCCATTTTACATTTTTCTCATTAGTGTTTGTGAACTATAGTTCCTTCACATCCTTACTAACAGTATGGTCAGTCTTTTAAATTTTAATCATCTTGATAGGTTTGTAGTGTTAACATCATGGTTTTAGGGCTTGGAATGTAGCTCCAAGAAAACTTGACATGTGCAGGGCTCTGAGTTCAATTCCCAGTCCCCCCCCCCCAAATTATTAGCTTATGATTTTAATATGAATGTCCTTGATGACTAGTGATAATAGTCAGTGTTTTCATGTTATTATCTGCCATCTAGATCTTTTCTTTAGTGAAGAGTACATATAATATTCTGTAATGTTTAAAAGTGAGTTGTTCTTTTTCTTCTTTTTGAGCTTTAATTGGTTTTTACATACCATGGATACAAATTCTTTATCATATGTATGCTTTGCATTTCTTTCTGCAGGGTGTGGCTTGTCTTTTCACTCTTATAGTGATATTTTTTGTTGTGTTTACTTTTATTTTAATTTTTTTTTACTAGAGCTTTGTAGTTATACATAGTAGTTTGGTTCATCCTGACAAGCCTCACAGTGATATTATGAGAAGTAGGGGCTTTACATTTTAATAATGCCCATTTCATGAAATTCTTTTTTAAATTGTGATTTTGTTGTCATATAAATCATCACATAACCCAAGGTGACTAAAATGTTTTTCTTTTAGATTCCCCCCACTTTTTTTTTAAGTCTGCAACCCATTTTTAACTTACTTTTGCATGTGGTAATGGTAGATGGTATGGGTTGATTTTCCCCTTTTCCCTACATAGAAATCATTATTTAAAAAAAAAGAAAAACTGTCCTTGCTTCAGTAAATTTGCCCTTGTGCTTTTGTCAAAAATCAGTTGTCTATATTGTGGGAGTCTATATCTGAACTTGCTATTCTCTTCCATTCATCTGTTTGTTCTGATGCTGGGACTGTGCTATCGTAAATACTGTTACCTTTATAATGGGTCTTTAAATCTGGTAGTATTAGTCTTGCAACTTTACATTTTATTATCCCAGAGTTGTTTTAGCTAGTTCAAGTTCTTGGTATTTCCATATAATGTTTTTCACCTATTTTTCAGTCTTTAAAAATAAAACTTGCTGAATTTTTTTTTTTATTAAGAGTGTGTTGACTTCATAGTCCAAGGTGGAAAGGATTGGTGCATCCATTGTCAGATTGTAAGTATTTTGTTTTGACACTAATGTAAATAGCAAGTACATAGAAACACATTTGGCTTTTCTATATTAATCTTATATCTTACATATTTTAAAATAATCAGAATATACTCATGGTATACTATAGCCTGCAGCCTAAAATATTTATCATCTGCATGTTTAAGGAAAAACTGCCCACCGTGACCTAGATGATTATGTAGTCCACTATTGAAGACCTTTTCCTTTCTAGTCTGGTTATCTTTTATTTCTTTTCTTGCCATTGTTGTAAGACTTCCTGCCATTGTTGCAAATCACTACTCTTTTAACTGAAGTGAGTTCTGAGGATTTAAAAGGACTGGTATTCTTGTCTACCTTCCCTTATTTTTCCTTCTTTCCTTTTTGGGAGTCAGATATTAAGGACAACAATGTTCAGAAGCAACTGCACCTATGGAAAAAATTAGAATATGACCACCTATGTCCTGGGAAAGACACAGGTTTAGAAAAGATGTGAAAAGACTAGATTATGCCTCAGACTGATCCTTGGCCCAAAGGTAGCCTACAACAATCAGAAATGAAAAAACAATATTAAAAAACTGCAAATTCTGTAGAAAAGTGGAGACACTGATTTCCTGAATTACCATACTACTGGATTCATATGTCCAATTTTCAAAAAAATTAAATCACAGGGTATACAAAGCCATAGGAAAGTATGCCCATTCAAAGGGGGAAAAAAATCAACAGAAATTGTCTGTGAGAAAGACCTAGTGGCAGATCTGCTACACAAAAATATTAAAACAACTGTGGTATAGATGCTCCAATAATTAAAGGAAAATGTGGAGAAAGTCACAAAAATAATGAGTGAATAAAATGGAAATGTCCATGAAGAGATAAAAGAAACTAAAAGGAAATTCTGGAGTTGAAAAGTACAGTAACTAAAATGAAAAATTCAAAAGAGGAATTCAAAGACTGACTTGAGCAGGTAGAAGAAAGATCAGTGAACTTACAGATATGGAAAATGGAAATTATTGAATCCAAATAACAGAAAAAGATTGAAGAAAAGTGAACAGAGCCTAACGAATCTGTGGAACATCATCAAGTGAACCAGTGTATGCATTGTGGGAATTTCAGAAGGAGAAGAGATAGAAAAAGAGCGGAGAGAATATTTGAAGAAATAATGGTGGAAAACCTCCTAAATTTATTGATAGACCCAAGTACAAACATCCAAAAAGCTCAACACACTCCATGTAAGATGAATTTTAAAAGACCTACATCAAGAAATGTATTCATACTTCTGAGAAAGAAAGACAGCCTTGAAAGCAGCAAAAGAGAAGTGACTTCTCACAGATAAGGGATCCTCAGCAACATTACCAGCAGCTTTTTCATCAGAAACTTTGAAGGTGAGAAGGCAGTAGGTTGATATATTCAAAAATGCTGAAAATGAAAAAACTAAAACAAAACGCCTTACAACCAAGAATCCTATATCTGGCAAAATTTCCCCTTAGTTGTGAGAGAGAAATTGAGATATCTCCATATAAACAAAAGCCAAGGGAGTTAATTACCTCTAGATTGACCTGTAAGAAATGCTCAAGGGACACTACACAGTAGTTTGATGTAGGGACACACCTTAAGATGGCGACCGCAACAACAACACCACCCTCGGGGCATAAGCCCCCCTCACCAGTGGTACCACCTAGGTGGTGGCCTAGGATTGGCCCATTCGACTTCTGTGAACGTGAGCAGCTCTGGCCACCATCAAATCTTAGGAGACCTTTGTCCTGCAGGCTTTGATGTGTGCTGCATGGGCTGTTTACCTTTAAGGTGATTGGCCCTGCAGGTATCTCCTCTCCTTTCTTTGTTTCTTTCCCGCTCACTCGCCCCCTTATATATCTGCTCTCCTCCTCCATTAAACTGAGATCTTTCTGGACAGACTCCCGGCTGGTGTGCGTTTTTCAGCGGTCGACACTCACCATCCTGCCTGACCCCGTGTCCCCCGCCCCCCCCGGCTGGTCCTAGGGTGGGCACCCAACCTTTGTTGTTCGGTGCGGAAGGAACAACAGTTTGAAGCCATAACAATTCCAATAAAGGTAAATAAATTCATGGGCAATTATAAAGGTTGGTATTATTATGATAAGGGTTTATAACTCCACTTTGTATTTTCTGCAGGATTTAAAGGATTAATACATTTAAAAAATTATTAGTCTAAAAGCTAATATTATAACTTTAGTTTGTAATTCCACCTTGACATAACTTGAAAGTAAAATGAATTTGAAACAATTTATGTTTTGGGGAACACAGTGTATAAAGATGTAATTTTGTAACTAACTGAAAGAGTTGGGACAGAGTTATAAGGAGTAGAGTCTGTGTGGATCATTGAAATTAAGCTTTTATAAATTCAAATTAGAGTATAGTAATATTAGAATGTTAAATGTAATTCCCATTGCAACCAGGAAAAAAATAGTCATAGAAAAACAGACATAGGGAGAAGAAAAGATGATGCACTAGAGCCAGGGTACATTTTCCTTTTACTGTGTGCCTTGGAATGCAAGTGAGAAGGGGAAGTATTGCTTCTCTGTGAGGTGGGTGACAGAGGGCATTCACTGAAATCTAGTATCAAGTAGGGAAAGAATTATAGAGACATAGATATTTGGGAGCTTCGAACACAGTACAATAAATAATACTTGGGAACCACATTAGTGGTACTGGTGGTGCTGGTTCATTGAAGAGGGGGAGGGGGTGACACAGGCAAAAAGAGAAATATGGTGAAAAATTTGACTTGGGAGAACCTGTGGAACAGAGAGCCAATCTAATCTTAACTGAACCAGAGACTGAACAGCAGGCTGGTGTTTGAAAACTGTTCCATGTTTCTTGGCTGGCAAACTGAGAGCTGAGAAGGGGAGCCATCTTTGTTTGTTTGTTTGTTTTCCCCATACTTTTATTGGTGCATTATAGTCATAGTTAATGGTGGGATTCATTGTTACATAGTTGTACATGCATATTATATAGCAATACAATACAGCCATTCCCATTCCCCAGTATTCCCACCTCCCTACCCTTGGTCCCTTTTCCTTTACTCTATAGGTCTTCCTTTGATTTTCATGGGGGGATCCCCTCCTACCTTTTCATTTTTCCTCTCTTGCTTCTACATATGAGAGAAAACTTATGATCCTTGACTTTCTGAGTTTGGCTTATTTATTTAACATAATGTTCTCTTATATCTCATTTTGCTTCAGATGATATAAATTCTTCTTTATATGTGAATAAAACTCCATTTTGGGAATATTACTCAGTCTTAAAGAAGAATGAAATGATGGCATTTGCTGGTAAATGGATGGAGCTGGATAATATCATGCTAAGTGAAATAAGCCAAACCCCCAAAACCAAAGGCCAAATGTTTTCTCTGATATGCCAATACTAATTCACAATATGGGGGGGGGTGCTAGGGAAGAATAGAATTACTTTAGGCAGAAGGAAATGAAGGGAGGGAAGCGAATATGGGGGTAGGAACGATAGTAGAAGGATTTGGACATTGTTTCCCTAGGTGCATATATGATTACATGACTGGTGTGTTTCTGCATAATGTACATCCAGAAGAATGAGAAGCTTTACTCTATTTATGCATGATGTGTCAGTGCATTCTACTGTCATGTATAACTAATTAGAACAAAATTTTTAAAAACTCCATTGTGTATGTATACCACATTTTCTTTATCCATTCATCCATCGATGAACAGCTAGACTGGTTCCATAGTTTGGCTCTTATGACTTGTGCTGTTATAAATGTGGGTATGTATGTATCGCTGTAGTTTGCTAACTTTGTTTTGGATAAATAACAGGGAGTGATATAGCTGGATCATATAGTGGTTCCATTCATTGTCTTTTGAGGAACCTCATACTGATTTCCATAGTGGTTGTACTAATTTACAATCCTAACAACAGTGTAAAAATGTTCCACCATTTATTATTGTTTATATTCTTGATATAAGCTGCAGTTCTATCTGGAATCGGGTGAAATCTCAGTGTAGTTTTGATTTGCATTCCCCTAATTGTTAAAGATCTTGGATATGTTTTCATACCTTTTTTTTGCCATTTGTATTTCTTCTTTTGCAAAGAGCTTGTTTAATTCATTTTCCCATTTTTTAAATGTTGTTTTGATATTGTTTTTTGAGTTCTTTATATATTAATCCTCTGTCAGAAGAGTAGGTAGCAAAGATTTTCACCCATTCTGTAGGTTCTCTCTTCACATTTGTAATTGTTTCCTTTACTGTACAGAAGCTTTTTAATTTTATGCCATCCATTTATTAATACTTAATATTATTTTCTGAACTTTAGAAGCCCTATATTAAGAAAGCCATTGCATGTACCCATATGTTGGGAGTGTTGACCCTGTATTTTCTTCTAGCAGTTTCAGTGTTTCTGGTTCAATTCTTAAGTCTTTGATCCACTTTGAGTTGACTTGATAAGGATGTAGTCTCATTCTTCCATATATAGATAACTGGTTTTCCTGGCACTATTTGTTTAAAAGACTGTCATTTCTCTAACATGTGTTTTTGGCACTTTTTTCAAGAACTGTATCTGTGTGAGTTTATCTTTGTGTCTTCTATTCTGTTATATTGGTGTCTATGTCTGTTTTTATGCCAGTACCATGTGGTTTTTGTTACTCTCGCTCTGTAGTATGGAAGTCAGATATTGTGATGCCTCCAGTATTGCTTTTTTGTAGCTTAGAATGCCTTTGGATATTTTGGGTGTTTTATTCTTCCAAATGAATTTTTAGAACTGTTTTTCTGATTTTCTGAAGATCGTCATTAGTGTTTTGATGATGATTGCATTGAATCTGTAGATTGCTTTTGGGCCTTTTGACAATATTAATTCTGCCTATCCATGAACATGGGAGGTCTTTCCATCTTGTATCTTCATCAGTTTCTTTCTTCAGTGTTCTATAGTTTACATTGTAGAGAATTTTCATCTCCTTGGTTAGATTTATTTCAGTGATTTTTGTTGTTGTTTTTGTTTTTATGAGGCTGTTTTGAATGGGGTACTTTCTTGATTTCATTCTCACCAGATTTAATGTTGGCATATAGAAAAGCTATTGATTTTTGTATGTTGATTTTGTGACCTGCTACTTTGCTAAATTCATTTATTCTAGGAGTATTTTGGCTTTTAGAATCTTTTAAGTATAGGGTCATATCATCTGTAACAGTGATAACTTGACTTCTTCCTTTCCTATATTTTTGCCTTTTATTTCCTTTTTTTGCTTCATTGCTCTGGCTAGAATTTCTAGTACCATATTAAATAGGAGTGGTGAGAGTACACATCCTTGTCTTGTCCCAGATTTTAAAGAAAATGCTTTCAGTTTTTCCCCATTCACTATGATGCTGTTTTGGATTTGTCACGTATAGCTTTTATAATGTTGAAGTTAATTCCTTCTATCCATAGTTCTTCAGTGTTTTTTATCCTGAACAGGTACTAAATTTTGTTGAAGGCTTTCTCTGCATCTATTGAGATGACTTTGTGATTTTTGTCCTTAATTCTATACATGTGGTCAATTATATTTGTTGATGTATGGATGTTAAGCCATCCTTGCAACCCAGAAACAAAACCAACTTGGTCATCACATACAATATCCTTAAAATGTTGTTAACAATTTGCTAATATTTTATTAAGAATTCTTCCATGTAATTTAATCAGGGATATTGGTGCTTTGTTTTCTTTCCTTGATATGTCCTTGTCTGGTTTTGATATCAGGGTAGTACTGACTTCATAGAATGAATTTGGAAGTATTCTATCCCTTTTAATTTCATAGATATTTTGAGGAGCATTGGCATTAGGTCTTTAAATGTATAATTCAGCTGAGAATCCATCTGGCTCTGGGCTTTTCTTTATTGGAAGCCTTTTTATTACTGCTCTGTCTTACTGATGGATTTTGGTCTGTTTAGGTTTTCTGTGTCCTCTTGATTCAACTTTAACACATCATAAGTGTCTATAAATGCATCTTTTTCTTCTAGTTTTTTAATTTATTGAAGTATAAGTTTTCAAAATCATTCCTAATGATCCTCTGGAGTTCTGTTATGTCTGTGATAATTCCTTTATTTGTTTTTTATTTCTAATTTTATGAATTTGGGTCTCCTCTCTTTCTTTTGATTAGTTTGGCTAAGAGCTTATCATTCTTGTTTATCTTATCAACAAACCAAATCTTCATTGATTCTTTGTATTTTTTAATTCTCTGTGTCATTGTTTTTGGCCCTGATCTTTGTAATTTCCTTCCTTCTACTGGTTTTGGAATTAGTTTCTTCTTTTTCAAGGGTCTTGAGATGCATCATTAAGTAGTTTATTTGGGATCTTCTGATTTTCTTATGCAGGCACTCATAATTATAAACTTGCCTCTTAGAATTGCCTTCACAGTCTCCCAGAGGTTCTAGTATGTTGTATCACAATTCTTATTTGATTCTGAAAAATTTTAAATTTCTCCCTGGATTTCTCCTATCACACATTCATTATTCAAAAGTGTACTGTTCAATCTACATGTTTTTATGTAGTTTCAGTAGGTTATATTGGTGTTGATCTCTAATTTCATTCCATTATGATCAGATAAGATGCAGAGAATTATATCACTTTTTAAATATTTGTTAAGAGTTACATTGTGTCCTACAATGTAATCTATTTTAAGATGATTCTATAAATAGTTGAGAAAAAAATGAATTTGGTTCTTGTTGGATGGATTATTCCATAGATGTTTGTTAAATTCATTTGACGTAAGCTTTTATCTTTATGTCTGAAGAGCCTGTACTGAGTTAATGCATGGAAGACCTATCTGTTGGTGAAAGAACTGTGTTGAAATCACCCAGTATTATTAAACTGGGGTCTATCTCAGTTTTAAAACTGAGTAGTATCTGTTTTATGTAATTAGCTGCACTGACATTTGGAGCATAAATATTTACTATTGTGATGTCCTCTTGTTGGATCAGTCCTCTTACCCCTATGGCAGTGATCTTCTTTTTCCCTTGTGCCTTACTTTTACTTGAAATCTGCTTTTTTTTTTTTTTTTTTTTGGATATGAGAGTAGGTACTTTTGCTTGTTTTCAGGCTCCATTTGCATGGTTTATCGATTTCTATCCTTTCACTTTCAGCTTATGGCTATTTTTGCCTGTTAGGTGAGTCTCTTGCAAACAACATATAGTCGAATCTTATACATTTTATTTGATTTCTAACATTTGTTTGGTTCTTTTTCAATATCTCTGTCTCCTTGTTGAATTTTTTATTCATTTCTCATACTGACTTCCTCAGTTCATTTAGTTGTTTTTCTGTGTTTTCTTGGAATTCATTGATCAATTTTATAATCATCCTTTTGAGTTCTCTTTCTGTCATTTCATCCATTTCATTATCTTTGGAGTCAGTTACTGGTGAATTACGAGCTTTAGAAGGCATCATGTTTTCTTGTTTTTTCATGTTTCTTGTATTCTTGGGATTTGTACATCTTTTGGGATAGATTTCTTTTCCACTCTTACCTATGGGCCTTTTTAGGGCAGAGCCTTGCCTTGGCAAAGTGTTTTGGGGTATCAGATTCTTGTGAATTTTTCAATATATTTCCAAGTGGGTTTTGTAATATAATTCCCCTGCTTGTTCTTTGATAATGATTAGTTTATTTTGATACAATGTATATTTTGTCAGAGGTTGAGGATTCCACTTTCCCTGTAGGTCTCAAAAGAGTGGGATTCTTCTTGTTGATCTTGCAGTTGTGTTGTATACAAAAGTGTATGTGGGGTACACCCTTTATGATTGCTGTATATTCTGAAGGGGTACAGGAGTGTTTTAGATTGAAACCCCTTATAGGTATCATGTCCACAGTCTTTGTGTTAATTCTCTTTGTTTTTGTTATAGGAGTAGATGTTCATGAATAGGACCTGAGGACCTCCCTTACTTATTCCTTCTTGTGGCCTGGCCATTAATTTGGGATTTTTGTCTCTTCTGTTCTTTGTACTAAAATATTACTGAAATTTGAGCATGTTTAGATTGGGTGGGGAGCAAGATTTTTTTGTCTCTTTGCTGTGTTAATCTCAGCAACAGGGTCTCTACACTGTGAATTTGCAGTGTTCTAGTAGATTCCCAGTATCTTCTCACCAGTGTAAGGTAGGACACAATATGAAGTACTGCCAACTGGAATTTTGTTTGTGCAAACCAGATTGAAGCACTCCAATGTGTCATTATTTTAAAGAATTCTAGCTGGGTGCAATGGTGCACGCCTGTAGTCTCAGTGACTCAGGAGACTGAGGCAGGAGGATTGCAAGTTCAAAGCCAGCCTCAGCAACTTAGTCAGGCCCTAAGCAACTTTGTGAGACCCTGTCTCAAAATAAAAAATGAAAAGGACTGGGTATGTGGCTCAATGTTGAAGTACCCCTGGGTTCAATTTCTGGTACCAACAAAATAAGATATAAAAAGAAAATTCTGTAGCTGGCTCCTTTATTCTCTGGACAATTCCAGGAGGGTGTCCTTATTGTGTCCATATTCTAGACCAGGGTGCAGCAGCAAAGCTAGCCAAAACACTTCTTAGGTCAGGCTTGGTGTCTCATGCTTGTAATCCCACTAACTCAGGAGGCTGAGGCAGGAGAATTGCAAGTTCAAGGCAAGCCTCAGGAATTTAGCAAGGCACTAAGCAACTAAATGAGACCCTGTCTCAAAATAAAATATAGAAAGGACTGGGAACATAGTTCATTGGTGAAATGCCCCAGGTTAAATCCCCAGTACCAAAAAGAAGGAAGGGAAGGAGGAAGGAAGGAAAAAAACCCCCAAAAAACAGCACTTCTAAGGAGACTTCTTGAAGCAGCCATGCAGCAGTTTTCTTTCTAGGGTAGCCTAGGAGATTGTAACAAGCATTCCCAGACCTTCCCAGCAAGTGCCTGCAGCAGAGTCTAGAGTGTTCCTGGCAGTGCAATTGAAATGGGCACAGAGAGATTTGTGCCCAGGGTAATTCAGGCTGGAAATATGGAGGGGAGTGAGGCTCATTTTCCCTGGTGGCTCACGGGACCAGCTGAGGAAAGCCCAGAAGCTGGACAGGTGGGCACATTTTCACTTCAGGTCTGATCCTAGGAAGACCATGTTCATGAGCAGTAGAGTGTTTAATACCTGTGGAGGGTTACTCGCCCTTCCCTACAAAGAAAGTTCTCCGGAGATTCCTGAGATCCAGATATGCCATGGAGATTAGCATCTGCTTGGTAACAGGGAGTGTGGATCTAACATCTTTGGAATAGGTACAATTCCATGAAGTTCAAAAGGACAATCAGAGCTAAACATCAGCTAGAGTTTCCCATTTAGAATTCTGCTTTAGTCCTGCTCTTGGCTGCATCAGTCTAATCCATCTGGACAAAACTGCAGTTTTCTGTACTTCCTGTTATGTCCTACCTTACAAGTGGTAAGATAGGAAGCTGAGAGCTTTACAACTAGCTTCCATGCCAGGCCACTCCAGGTGGCTGCTTGATAAGCAACACAAAGAGAACCGGTTTTAACAACCCCTAGCCCTTGCTCCAAGATGTGCATAGCCCAAGAAGAAGTGGGAAGAAGGGCACTGTTACACTGTTACAGGCTATGAGCATGCATCCTTTTCAACAGTTTTGACCAACTCAGCGGAGACAGTCCTTTGATTTTTCATTAAGTTTTTCCCTTTTTTTCTTTTTCCTGTGTGTGTGTGTGTGTGTGTGTGTGTGTTTTCTTGCTGTACCAATTGGCTCATGGACATACACACACAACACATATATGTGCACACACATTTTACTTTTTAAAAACCGTTTTCTTAACCCATTATTATTAATATTATTGTTGGTACCAAGGATTTAAACCCAGAGGCACTTAGTCACTGAGCCACATCCCCAGCCCTTTTTGTAGTTTTTCTAGAGAACAGGGTCTCACTGAGTTGCTTAGGGCCTCGCTAAGTTGCCAAGACTGGCTTTGAACTCATTATTGCCCTGCCTCAGTCTCCTGAACTGCTGGAATTATAGGTGAGTGTACCATGCCTGGCTTATCCATTATTTTATCTTGTTTTGACTTTGGTGGGTTAGGATTTTTTTGTGTGTTTGTTTCTTTTTGTAGTTTTTGCTTTTGTTTTTGTTTCTTATTACTCTTTCCTTCTTTTCTTCCTCTTCTAATAGCCAAATTCTCTTGTTCTCTCTTCCTTTTTCTCTTTACTTTTTACTTTTTCTTTTTATAGCTGTCACTGCTGCCTCTTCTGATTTACCTCTGTTTGTATTTTAAAATTTTCGTTGCCTTCCTACACCAGTTTCTTTTCTCTTAAGGAACTGTAGTTTTACTGTCTTTTAGAATGATTTAGTTTAGACAATACCTGACCCTACCATCCATGGTGTGCATGGTGTAGTTGATACCTGTTTTTTACATTAATGCTAGATCTAGTTCATGACTGTTCGTTGTTAATTGGTAATTCTGCCATTTCTCTTTTTTGTAGCAATTAGTGTTGTAAATGTCACAGTAGTCTCTGGGCATTTACTTTAATGCTGTATGTTGGTCATTGCTGGTTTTTTTTTTTTAAAGAATTTTTTTGGTTGTTGATGGACCTTTGTTTTATTCATTTATTTATATGCAGTTCTGAGGATCGAACCTAGTACCTCACACATGCTAGGCAAGTGCTCTACCACTAAGCCACAACCCCAGTCCCATTACTATTTTTTCTGTTGCTTGCTTCCCCTTTCTGAGAGGAGGTAGGAAGTGACTGGTACACTAAGAGTTCACAAGGTAAAGACTCTGCTGCTGAGCTACACCCACAACTCAGTCAAGTGACAGTCTACTTTGCTGCACACACAAACTAAACTAGCTGAAGCTTCAACAATACTTTAACACAGAACAGGGGTGAGAAAGCCTCCAAACTAACAACCAAGCCCCATGTGAGAATATCTAGAGGGGGAGCCCCACATAAATCCTTATTAAGACATTAGCAGATCACATTTAAAAACACACTAAGAGGGCTGGGGTTGTAACTCCATGGTAGAGAGCTTGCCTAGCACGTGTGAGGCACTGGGTTCGATCCTCAGTACCGCAAATAAATAAATAAATAATAGGAAGGTATTGTGTACATCTACAACTAAAAAACAAAACAAAACAACAATGGCAAACATATTCAGAAATTGTACACCATGCTCAGGTTGAACTCATCCCAGGAAGGCAAGGTTACTTTATTATGCATAAATCAATAAATGTCATTCATCACATAAATGGAATCTAGTAAAAACCAGATATCATCTCAATAGATGTAGATAAAAACCTTTGACAAAATGCAGCTCCCATTCATGTTAAAAAACCCTGAAGAAACTGCATATAGAAGGGACTTACTCCACAGTATCATAAAGTGTATATATGACAGAGTCAAAGCCAGCATCAGACTGAATAAAGAAAAACTGAAAGCATTTCCTCTAAAATGAGGAAGAAGACAGGGATGTCTACTCTCATCAATCCTATTTAATATAGTTCTTGAAACTAGCCAGAGCAATCAGGCAATACAAGGAAATTAAAGGAATATAAATAGGAAAAGAAAAAAATCAAAATGTGGACATGCTCCTATATATAAAAGACCCAGGAAACTCCACCAGAAGACTTCTAGAGCTGATAAACTAATCAATTGCAGGATGTTATATCAACACAGAAAATTAATAGTTTTCCTATACTCCAATAATGGATCTCCTAAGAAAAAAGTCTAGAAAACTATTTCATTCATAATATTCTCAAAAAACTAACATGCAAACAAACAAAAAGTCCTTGGGAATAAATCTAAGAAAGGGCAAGAACTCTACAATGAAAAGTGTAGAACACTGAAGAAATTGAAGAAGACTTAGAAGGTGGAAAGATCTCCATGTTCATGAATATGCAGACTTAATATTGTCAAATGGCCATATTATGAAAACAATCTATAGAGTCAGTGCATTCTCCATGAAAATGTCCATGAAAATGACATTTTTCACAAACTCAAAAAAACAGTTCCAGAATTCACCAAAGTAAAACTAGCAGTAATAGTGAGGCTGGAGGAATTACATTACCTCTTCTCAAATTATACTACAGAGCTACTAAAAAACAACAACAACATGGTATTGGCATAAAAATGGATTAAAAGACAAATGGAACAGATTAGAAGACACAGAAAGAAATCCACATACATTTATCCGATCCTTGACAATAGGTGCCAAAAATGTACTTGGAGAAAAGATTGTCATTTTAACAAATGGTGCTGGGAAAACTGGATATTCATATGTAAAAGAATGAAACCAGATCCCTATCTCTTCCCCTGCACAAAAATCAACTCAAAATTAGAGAAATGCAAATCAAAACTACTCTAAGATTTCATCTTACTCCAGTCAGAATGGCAGTTATCAAGAATACAAGCAATAATAAGTGTTTGTGAGGATGTATGGAAAAAGGTACACTCATACATTGCTGGTGGCAGATTGGTACAACCACTGTGGAAAGCAGTATAGAGATTCCTACAAAAACTTGGAATGGAACTACCGTTTGACCCAGCTGTCCCACTCCTTGGTTTATACCCAAAAGACAAAATCGTGTACTACAGTGACACATCAATGTTTATAGCAGCTCAATTCACAATAGCTAAACTATGGAACCAACCTAGGTGCCCTTCAACAGATGAATGGGGAAAGAAAATGTGACACACACACAAACACACACCATACACACACACACACTCAATGGAATATTATTCAGCCTTAAAGCAGAATGAAATTATGGCATTTGCAGATAAATGGACAGAACTAGAGAATATTATGTTAAGTGAAATAAGCCAGTTCCAAAGAACCAAAGACTGAATGTTTTCTTCGATAAGCAGATGCTCATCCATAGTTGAGGGGTTGGGGGCGGGTAGAGAAGAAAAATGGAACTTTGAATTATGAAGAGGGGAGTGAGAGGAAGGGTGGGGCGGTGCAGATAGGAAGGACAGTAGAATGAGACAGACATTATTACCCTATATACATGTATGATTACTGGTGTGACTCAGCACTGTGTACAGCCAGAGGAATGAGAAGTTATACTCCATTTATGTACAGGGTGTCATATATAACCAATTAGAACAAATAAAAACAATTTTAAAATGTATTAGAGACCTAGGAATTAGAATAGAAACACTGAAGCTACTAGAAGAAAACATAGGGGGTGACACTGCAACATGTTGGCATAGGTACTGATTTCCTTAAGACTCATAAGGTAAGAAATAAAATCAAGTGTTAATACACGAGATGATATCAAATTGGAAAGTTTCTGCACAGCAAGGGAAGGAAGAACATGAAGAAAGAACCTACAGAATGGGATAAGATCTTTGTGGGTTCCTCTTGTGATGTGATTAATATCCAGAAAACACAACTCAAAACACCAGAAAATTAATAACCCAACCAATAAATGTGCAAAATATCCAAATAGACACTTCTCAAAAGAAAAAATACAAATGACCAACAAATACATGAAAAGATGTTCAACATCCTTAGCAGTCAGGGAGATGCAAATCAAAACTACACTGAGCTCTCACTCCAGTTAGAATGACAGTCATCAAGAATACAAATAACTGCTGGAGAGAATGTGGCAGAAAAGATACATTGAGCTGGGCGTGGTGGCGCATGCCTGTAATCCAAGCGACTTGGGAGGCTGAGTCAGGAGGATCTCGAGTTCAAAGCCAGCCTCAGCAACTTAGCGAGGCCCTTAGCAACTCAGTGAGACCCTGTCTCTAAATAAAATACAAAAATAGGGCTGGGGATGTGGCTCAGTGGCCGAGTGTCCCTGAGTTCAATCCCTGGTTAAAAAAAAAAAAAAAAAAGAAAAGAAAAGAAAAGATGCATTGATACCTTGTTGGTACTACTATAAATTAGTACAACCACCTAGGAAAACATGGGGATTCCTCCAAAGAATAGAAATGTCCCAGCTATCCCACTCCTTGGTGTTTATCCAAAAGATCTAAAATTAGCAAACTATGGTGATACATGCATACCAGTATTTATAGCAGTGCAGTTCCATAGTCATGGAACCAGACTGGGTATCCATCAATAGATGAATGGGTTAAAAAAAATGTGGTATAAAACATAATGAATTTTAAAGAAAATATGGCATATATACACAATGGAATTTTGCTCAACCATAAAGAAGAATGCATTTTCCAGTGAGTGGATGGAACTAGATAATCTAATACAAAATGAAATAAGCCAGACAGTAAGTCCAAGTCAAATGTTCTCTCTAATATGTGGAAGTGAGGTGAAGAGAGGAATGAAAAAAGGGGAGAGCTCATGAAAATAGAAGGGAGACAAATAGAGTAGAGGAAGGAGATCAAGAGGAAGGAATGGGGGAAGAGCATGGTAAAGTATTGTGGCATTAAATCTAACCAAATTGTGCTATGTCCCTGTACAAATATGCCACAATGAATTTGTACATGTGTACACACACACATACACGTAAAATTATAACACTAATTAAAATAACAATAGAAGGGAGAGCAGCAGTAGAGTAGATCAAGCCAATCTGGGGAGGGATGTGGGAAAGGAAAGTGAAGGTACTGGAGAATGAGACTGATATGTTATGTGCATGTGTAAATATGCCATAAATGAGTCCCATTATTGTGTATAATTACAATGCACCAGTTTTAAAACTCTGAAAAAAAAATAGCTGTGGGTAAAGAAATTAGTTATAGAATATACAAAGATGGAAATAAGAAAGGAATATAAATATTTCACTACAAAAAAGTCAACTGAAAGTGGACATGGTGATACATGTCTGTGATCCCAGTTACTCAGGTAACTGAGGCAGGAGGATTGTAAGTTTGAGATATTTTAGTGAGACCCTGTCTCCTAGTAAAAAAGACTAGGGATATAACTCAGTGGTAGAGTGCCCCTGGGTTCAATCCCTGGTACTGAAAAAAAAAAGCTAAGATAGTAATTCAAGAATGAAAGACAAAAAAGCTATAAACTATATAGAAAACAAATAACAGAAGAAAACCTTCTCATCAGCCATTTCTTTAAATACAAATGGATTAAATTCTCTTCTACAGGTTAGATCTTAAAGGTTTCCTGGAGGCCCGTGTGGTAAAGGCTTGGTCCCTAGTCTGTGGTGCTATTGGGATGTCATAGAACCTTTAAGAGTTGGGGCCCAGTTGGAAGTTTTCTGGTCCTCTGGGTTCTTTCCTTTGAAGGAGATATTGTGGTCCTTTCACCTCATCTTTCTCTCATTTCTTCTGCAGCTACAAAGTGAGTTGTTTGCTCTACCATGAACTCCCATCATGATGTAGTGACTTGCCACAGGCCCAGCATCAATGGGGTCAACCAGCAATGCACTGAAACATACCAAACTATAAGCCACCATAAACCTTTCCTATTTTTAAGTTTATTATCTCAGGTATTTTGTTAATGGAAACCCTGGGGTATAGCTCAGTGAGGTTTAAGCCCCGTACCACTAAACAAACAAACTAAAAAAATAAAAACACAATCCAACTGTGTGTTTCTTACAATAGACTCAAGATCCAAGAAGAATGGAAGGATGGAAGAAGATACTATATGCAAATAGTGACCATAAGAGAATGGAGTAGCTACACTAATATTTGACAGAATAGACTTCAGATTGAAAAGGTTATAAGAAAGAAGGTCACTGTGTATTAATAGAAGTTTAAATAAGCAAGAATATATAACAATTATGAACATTTACACACCTAATAAGAGACCATCAAAATATATGAGTCAGGCTGGGTACACTAATGTGCACTTGTAACCCCAGCAATGCAGGAGACTGAGACAGGAAGATTGCAAGTTTGAGGCCTGCCTGGGCAACTTAATGACACCCTGACTCAAAATAAAAATAAAGTAAATAAAAAGAGTTGAGCATGTACTTCAGTAGATTTAACTGATATATGTAGAGCACTTTATCCAATAGTAGCAGCATACACCATCTTTTCAGGTTCACATGGAACATTTTCCAGGATTGACCATGTTTTAGGCTACAAATTAAGTCTCAGTAGATTTAAAAAGAATATCCTGCCAAATATATTCTCAGACTACAATAGCAGAAGTTTGGAAAATTCACAGGATTTGTAGAAATGAAACAACATTTTCTTAACCAACGGAACAAAGGAGAAGTGACAAGGAAAATTAGAAAATACTTACAGATGGATGAAAATGGAAACAGAAAACCAAAACTCATAGGTTGCAGTGAAAGTACTGCTAAGTGGGAAACTTAGAGCCATAAACACTTACTTTAAAAACCAAGAAGGACCTCAAACAAACAATCTAACTTTACAACTTAAAGCACTGAAAGAGGACATAGAGCAGGAGGAAGAGGACCAAACCCAAAGTTAGCAGTCAGAAGAAAATAAAGATAAGAGTGGAGGTAGACAAATGAGAGAGGAGAAAATCACACATACCAAAAGTTGATTCTTTGAAAGGTCAAGAAAATTGTTTAAACCTTTAGTTAGATGGATTAAGATGAAAGTTAAGACTTACTAACGTCAGAAATCAAAGTTGGGACATTGCTACTGATTCTTCATAAATAGAGTTCACAAAAGGACAAGAACAGTTGTACACCAACAGATTGGTTAGCCCATGTGAAAAGGACAAATTCATAGAACCAAACCCACCAAGACAAAATGATGAAGAAGTAGAAAATCTGAATAAACCTGTAACTAGTAAAGTAATTGAATTGGTAGTAAGAAATCTTTCACCAATGCAAAGGCACTCAAACTGAAAGCTTCGCTGGTGAAATCTATAAAATATTTAAAGAACTAATAAAAATTATTATCAAACTTTTCCACAGTGTTGAATTAGAGGGAACACTCCCTAACTCATTCATTTTATGATGTTGGTTTCAAAGACACTACAAGAAAACTACATACTAATATATGCCTTATGAACATTGATGGAAAAACATCCAACAAAATGCTAACAAATCAAATTCAGCAGCACATTAAAAGATTATATACCATGCCAAGTGGGATTTATTCCTGTAATACAAACTCGCTCCAATGTACAAAAGTGGATCAATGTAATACCACAGTAAGGGAATGAAAGGGTAAAAAACCTCATTATCATCCCAATTTTTAAGGAAAAGGCCTTAGACAGAATTCAACAAATTTTTATGATAAAACCACTTAACAAACCATCGTGCTAGAAAAGATACTTGATATGATTTCAGTAGTCTTGAATTTGTTGACTTTTTTTTTAAAAATTTTTTAGTTGTAGGAGGACACGATGCCTTTTTTTCTATGTGGTGTTGGGAACTGAACCCAGGGCCTCACACATACTAGGCGAGCATACTACCATGGAGCCACAACACTAGCCCGAGACTTGGTTTTATAGGCCAACATATGCTATATCCCAGAGAATATTCCATGTGTGCTTGAGAAGAAAGTGTATTCTTGTCCCTTTGGATTGACTGTATGTATGTATTTGTTAAGCCCATTTGGTTTAATGTGTAGTTCACATCCAGTGTTTCCCTGCTGATATTTTGTCCAGTTAATTTATTCATTGTTGAACACAGGATATTGAAATGTTTTACTTTCATATTATTGCTCTCTATTTCTTCCTTCAAATCTGTTAATGTTTGCTTTATAATTTTGTGCTCTGATAATTGGGTGTTGGGTGCATATATATTTACTATTGTTATGTCCTTTTTTATGATGTCATTATGTAGTGAACTTGTTCGTTGTTTGTTTGACTTAAAGTCTTTTTGTCTATTTGTGTCCTTAAAGCCTGAAAGTGAAGGGATAGAAAAAGATATTCCTTGTAAATGAAAACTAAAAGTGTGGGGGTACCTATACTTTTTCAGACAAGACAGACTCTAAGTCAAAAACTGTTCTTTTTGCCTCTTTAAATAGAGGTGTTCAGCTTTTTTCTGTAGCAAGGTTCTGGCCTCTGTGCTAGACTCCTGGGTTCCCTCAAAGAAACTCGTCTGTATGTTAAAATTGTTTCTGTAGAGGGGTGATAGCTGAAAATTCCTATTCTTCCATCTTGGTACCAAAGGTCCTGTTGTTGTTGTTGTTGTTTCCTTTGAGCTGCAATCTTGGGGTAAAATGTTACATACAATATATTTGGCCGAAATGAGAAGCAAACAGAACACTTGTACCCCACTAGTTAGAGCAATTAGCAGTAAGGATAAATCAAGTGTAGTTTATGTCACATTTGAGAGAAACAGAGGAATCTTTGATGGTATCTATGTTTTTGGACCTAGATATATTATAGGTTTAAGGGGTAAATTAGTCATTTTGTTTGGACTATATTGAAATGAAAAATCCTAGTGGAATTCCAAATGCAGATGTTAAATGGTAATTGGATTTGTGAGTCTGTGCTAGTAGATTAAAGATTATGTTATACATATATATACATACATAAATACACACACATAAATAAATAAAACTTTAAAGCCTTGAAACTGAATGATCTTCCAGAGAGTAAGTATTTCTAGAGTAGAGGGACTTGAATTCATGCAGTTTGAATGTACTCCAATCCAAAATTTAGAGTTTTGGTAAAAGAGATCAAGAAGGAATTATCAATGAGATATTTAGATGATCGCCAGATGTTAGTGGCATCAAGGAATACTGGCACGGAAAGTGTAACAAGAAAGAACAAGTAGTAAACCCTATTAAATGTTTCTCAAAGAGCAAGTTAAAGATGAAAGAGTCATTCCAAGTTTTTGAGGAATCTCCATACTGCTTTCCAGAGTGGTTGCACCAATTTACAGTCCCACCAGCAGTGTATGAGTGTACCTTCTTCCCCACATCCTCGCCAATATTTATTATTGCTCATATTCTTTGTTTTGGTTTTTTTTTTGAACCGGGGATTGAACTCAGGGGCACTCGGCCACTGAACCACATCCCCAGCCCTATTTTGTATTTTATTTAGAGACAGGGTCTCATTGAGTTGCTTAGGGCCTCGCTAAGTTGCTGAGGCTAGCTTTGAACTCACAATCCTCCTGACTCAGCCTCCCGAGTCGCTTGGATTACAGGCATGTGCCACCACGCCCGACTCATATTCTTGATGATTGTCTTTCTGACTGGAGTAAAATGAAATCTTAGAGGAGTTTTGATTTGCATTTCTCTGTTAGAGATGTTGAACATTTTTTTCATTATTTGTTGATCAGTTGTATTTCTTCTTCTGTGGAGTGACTGTTCAGTTCCTTAGCCCATTTATTGATTGGGTTATTTGTTTTGGTGTTGAGGTTTTTGAGTTCTTTATATGTCCTGGAGATTAATGCTCTATCTGAGGTGCGTGTGTTAAAAAAGATTCTCTCCCATTCTGTAGGCTGTTTCTTCATGTTATTACTTGATTCCTTTGCTGAGAAGAATCTTTTTAATTTGAATCCATCCATTTTGAGAAGAATCTTTTTTGTTTGAATCCAATCCATTTTGATCCAACTATCCTACTCCTTGGTTTATACCCAAAGAACTTAAAATCAGCATACCATAGTGATGCAACTATAGTGATGCAACCACATCGATGTTTATAGCAGCTCAGTTCATAGCTAAACCACAGAACCAACCTAGATGTCCTTCAGCAGATGAATGGATAAACTTGATATATACACACAATAGAATATTACTCAGCCTTAAAGATGAATGAAATTATGGCATTTGCCAGTAAATGGATGGAACTGGAGAATATCGATCATGCTAAGTGTAATAGGCCAATCCCAAAGAACCAAAAGCCAAATGTTTTCTCTGATATGCTGATGCTAATTCACAATCAGAGGTGGGGGTGTGGTGCTAGGGAAGAATAGAGGTACTTTGGATTAGGTGAGTGAAGGGAGGAGAGAGGGGATATGTGGGTAGGAAGGATGATAGAAGGAATTGAACATTATGATTACACAACCAGTGTAATTCTACATCATGTACAACCAGAAGAATGAGAAGTTATACTCCATTTATGTATGACGTGTCAAAATGTATTCTATTGTCACGTATGACTACGTAGAACAAATTTTTTAAAAAGATGGAAGAGTCAAATATTCTGGACTTTGCTTGCTGTTGGGGGTTTAGGCAAGTTAAGTTCCCTAATTCTTAATTTCTTCACCAGAAAAAATTGTGAGGATTTCTTTTAACTTTTTCTTTTATGGATTTAGAAATATTTTACATATTTATTTTGTTTTGTTGTTTCTGTCTGAATAAACAGGCACTTGGCTAGAAAGTAATATCATTCCACTTCCCCGTTTTTTAGCAGTTTAATCTAGTACCAAGTTGGGTCACTGTGTCAGCCCATTTGTGCTGCTACAGCAAAGTACCACAGACTGAGCAATTTATAAAGAACATTCTTTTTCACATAATTTTAGAGGTTAAGAAATTCTAGATCAAGGTCCCAGCAGGCTTATTGTGTGGTGAGGGCATAGTCTCTGTTTCCAAGATGCTTGCTCCTTTATAGTTGCATTCTCCAAAGGGGACAAATGTTTTGCTTTCACATGGTTGGAAGGGTGAACTTACCCCCTGCAAACCCTTTTATATAGTTGCCAATTCCATTCATGAGCACCCTGCCTTTAAGACCTAATCCCCTCCTCATGGCCCCCCACTTCATACTATTAAATTGGCGATGAAATTTCAACACATGAATTTTGGGGAACAGACAGTAGCAGTCAGAATAGTGAGTTCTAGTGACTGAATATTATTCATGTACTGATTGATTTCTCCTTTCTTCATTCCATAGGCTTCTTTTATATGTGTCTATTTTTTCCCAATTTTAATTGAAGCTGCCTGTAGTAGTGTCTTAAAAAAAAAAAGAATCATAAACTCTACATGGTGGAAAGCAAATTGTTTTGTATCTTATAAAATAATTTTTTCTTTCCTTTAAATCTCATGAAAAGAAATAGTAGACCTCATTCCTAGGTGATGAAAAAGTTCAGTATTACTGTGAATGATGTGCTACTCAGCTGCCTTTTGATTCTAGTAGAAAAGCAATACTTGCAGAGAATTTACATCTTCTGTGAGATTCCATGGATAGTGTATTTCAGACCTTATGCAGTTCCATTGTTTTGTACTTACATAATGATTTTTGTCTATTGTGAGAAGTATAATTATAGACATAGTATTTTTAAATGTTTTGTGGGATAAATACCAAGTAAAATTTTTAGTTACTTAGATTTGAGTTATTTAGATTTGAATAACTGATTCCTGATAAAGTAATGGATATTAAGGCCTTTTTACTTGCTCCATTGCTTTTCTATTAACAGAATGTTGGCTTAAGGTTAATCAAATTAAATATTGAAAATACACATTTCGAAGAGAAATATTTTGTTCTATTATATACTAAATCTTACGTATAAAAAAGGAAAATTCTGATTCACCTGAATTTTTTTTTATTGAAGTATATATAAGTCATTTGGTTTGAAACCTTTGCTAATAGAATATATACATAAGACAGCAATAAATGATCGGACATTTCGAAAAATGTAATTATCTGGTTATGAAAACTTCTAGCATTTATTTGGCCAAATACTCTTAAAATATGGCAAGATGAGTTTATAAGGTTTCCTTTGTTGTTGAATCCGTGTGGAAAGATAGATTTGTAATTACTAGGTTTTAGGACATTCTATAATTCCTGTTCAGTTTACTTTTGAAATAGTTCACTATTTAATCAACTGAAGCAATGGTAGGTTAAAATAAAGGTAATAATTATTTGTTCAGGTATTTGCTTCTGATCTTAACCTGATACTCCCCAGCTGCCCTACCTCAACTCTACATGACTGTTTTATTTAGAACATTTTGTTCAACTGTGTAATACTGTTCTTTAAATCTAGAATCAGATAATGCTAACTTGTTTTTCAATCTTTCTGGCCAATACTTTGTTCTCTGAGATAAGAACTTGCATCCTTTTCTAATCCTTGTTTAACTTTCTTTTAAGCCACTGACAAAAGTGATTATTTGCTGTTGAACATGACCCTTTATCAAATATACCATGTAGTTTGATTTCCTTATTTTATGCCTTTTTTTTTTTTTGAGTTGGCAGCAACTGGCTTTTGAAAAATAAGCCTGGGAGTTCAGTGATGTTCCATTTATTTGAGGCATAAATGTATAATATTGTCATAGTTGGCGGCAAAAGTGCTGAATTGGGGGGTTAACATCTGTTTTCATTAAAGTATTTCTATGTTTTATATCTTAAGTTCATGGTATCTTACATTCTTTGAACACTTTTAGCACTCAGTTCTTATTTAAGGAATTGTGATTGTAGTGCTAGTAAGACACATTCTGTTCATCATTAATATTATTTTTCTATTTAAATTTGTACAGTGACTTAATGGTTACACCATTGTAGTACTTAAAATCCAAATATAATAGCTTTAGTGACTACAATTTTCTTTATTTCTTAGCTGGCTGTAGCTTTGCTTTTTAAAAATGAGAGTGCAATGAGGTGGCACATGCCTATAATCCCAGCAACTCAGGAGGCTGAAGCAGGAGAATCACAAGTTTAAGGCCAGCCTCAGCAACTTAGCAGACCCTGTCTCAAAAGAAAAAGTTAAAAGGCTGGGGATTCCCCTGGTTTAGTTCTTAGCACGTACATATATGCATGCATACATACATACATTCATAATACATAAATGGGAGAACATAGGCAAATCTAGTTTTTAGCAGTACGTTACAGGGTTGCTTTCTTTTTGATGGATGATGAGTCTTAGAAGGCTTATTAATGATTCTCCCACTACACCAGTCTCCATCCCCACCACTGATTTTAATTGAATTATTTCAATTATCTGAATCATGAAGTAAAGAAGTGTGGGTAAGCTAAGACTCGAAATATTTATAGTATCTTGATGGAACAGTTGGAGAACGAGGCAGTTATTCAAAGAGGAAACATTTCAAAAGGTATAAAATCAAGAAACAGTGAAAGTTTTCTTGATATGTAAGTTGATTAGGCCAAAAAGTACAATAAGAGAGAAATCTGGGAAATATGTTAAAGCCAAGTTGTGAAAGTTGTTTAATGTTGGTCAGTGGAATTTGGTTTCTTTTATTCTGTGACTTTTATTTTTATTACTTTCTTTTATTCTGTTATTTTGGGATCTGGAATAAGTAATGAAATTTGTGAAGCTAAGAAGGCTGAGTACTAGCAGACTGAAGTGAATTTAAAGAAAAATAACAGATTGTGAGATAAGAATGTATGGGCTAAGAATGAATAGAGATTCAAAGTTTGATTATCATAGAGGTAGAACAACCCTGCTAATAATGAGTCTTAACATCAGGCCTTGCTGGTGAATAATTGAGAAGGAGCAGTAGCATATAAATTTATTAACTGAGTAAATGTTTTAATTTATTGTGTTCTAGATAGTTTCCTAGGCTACAATAATTAGATGAATAGAATAGTTTTACAATTAAGAGTTTTGCTTTGTAAACATACATATATATTTATAATTTTTTGTAGCTTAATTCTTAAAAGGTTATGATTTAATTTTTCCAGTGATCAGAAGACAGATCAGCTAATTTATTATTGTTTTTAATTTTTCTTGTGGAAGTTAATTATTTAAAAACAATCTTAGGCCACTCCCAGTAGTGCAGACCTGTAATCCAAGTGACTCAGGAGGCTGAGGCAGTATTGCAAGTTCAAGACCAGCCTGGGCAACTTAGCAAGACTCTGTCTCAAAATAAAAAGTAAAAAGATATAGGAATGTAGCTCATTGATAGAATACCCCTGGCTTCAATCCCAGTACTATAAAAAGAAAAATACAAAACAAAACAAAATCTTACTACAATATTATAATGATTTCAGTGGAGTATGGTTTAAAATTTAATTAGAGGAAAGCTGTTAAATAAAGATGTCATTTAACATATACAAAATCATAGTGCTATGTAATTTCACTGTTGAAGAGGATTGAGTATTTTTAGACCTTAAAGTTCTTAGACATTTTTTTTAGCATACATTGTTCCCCATTTAAATTATTGCACATTTTAAGTGTACAGTTTGAGTTTTGGCATGTATGTACATTTGTGGAATTCTTAGCACAATCAATAAAATGTTTGTATATCCATCACCCACTGTTATCATTTGGATGTGAGGTGTCCCCCAAAATCTCACATGTGAGACAATGCAAGATGGTACAGAGGAGAAATGATTGCATTATGAGAGTCTTAACCCATTCAGTGAATTAATCCCCTGATAGGAATTAATGGAGTGGGTAACTGAAGTAATAGGGTGTGGCTGGAGGAGGTGGGAATTGGAGGCATGACTTTGGGGTATATATTTGTATCTGGCAAGTGGAGACATTTCTATCTGCTTTCTGATCATCATGTGAGCTGGTTCTCTCTGCCATACTCTTCACATATGATGTTTTGCCTCAGCTCAAGCCTCGAGCCTCTGATAACATGAGCCCTAAAATAAACTTTATTTAAATTGTTCTGGTCAGTCTTTTGGTCACAGCAGCGAAAAAGCTGAATAAACACCCTCCAAAACTTTCCTTTCTTGTTTCCCTTTCTTATCTTCTTATGCTGTCATTATAGATTAGTTTTTCTAGAATATTTATATAAATAGAATTATTCAGTATTATTTTTTGAGATGTTTTGTTTATAAGCATTATTGAGTTTATATTTATTGTTGCATGTATCATTATAAATTGAGTCTTTTTTGGCAAAGTTGCACAGTTTATTCAGTTCACCTGTTGATGGAAATTGGATTGTTTCCACCATAATTTTCTTTCTCTTATGTAAATTCCTAAAAGTTAAATGACTGGATCATATCATAGGAATATGTTTAACTTTTTTTTAAAAAATATTTTTAGTTGTAAATGGACACAATGCCTTTATTTATTTATTTATTTTTATGTGGTGTTTAGGATCAAACCAGGTGCCTCACACATACTAGGCAAGTGCTCTACTGAGCTACAACTCCAGCCTGTGTGTTTAACTTTTTAGGAAAACTGTCCAGTTACTTTCCAAATACACCTTACTAATTTGCATTCTTTTGATCAGTATATAACATTTCCTGTTCTGCTACATTCTGGCCAATACTCATCCAAATCAGTCTTCTGAATTCTAGCCATTCTAATAAATGTGTATTGGTCCTTTATTTGCCATCTGAAATGTTCTTTGATGAAGTCTGTTAGAATGTTTTGTTCATTTAAAATTGAGTTATTTCCTTATTTTTGAGTTATAAGGAAAGTTCTTTATATGGTGTTTCCACAACTATAAATGTTACTCCCAACTTGTGGCTTGTCTTTTCATTTTCATAAGTGTCTTTTTAAAAAAAATTTAAAGTTGTAGATGAACATAATACCTTTATTTTATTTATTTTTATGTGATGCCGAGGATTGAACCCAGTGCCTCACATGTGCTAGGCAAGCACTCCACAACTGAACTACAATCCCAGCCCATCACAATACTGTCTTTTGAAGTGTAGAAGTTTTTTGTTTTGAAATCCAGTTTATCCGTTTTTTTGTGTATACTTTTGGCATCATACTGAAGGTTGGCTTAAACCAAGGTCACCAAGATTTTCTTTATGTTTTCTTCTAGTGGTTTTATAGTTAGAGTTTTTATGTTTAGTCCTAGTGTCCATTTCAACTTCATTTTTGTATATTGTACAAATTAGAGTTTGGGGATCATTTTTATCGACATGTATGTTTGAAAAATAATCTAATGCCTTATGTTGAAAAAATATTCTTTTTCTATTGATTGCTTTTGTGCAAACACATCTATTTCTGGACTTGATCCTGTGTCTGTCTTCTAGCCAGTATCACTTTCTCTTGATTACTATAGTTATAAGGTAATAGTTACTATAGTTCATTTACTGAGACTTATTTCTTTCTTTGTTGCTTTATAGTTTTCTGCATTGATATCTTACATAGATTTTTATTCTTAAATAATTCATGTTTTTTAATGCACTTGTTAATAAATGGTACTTTAAAAATATTGTCCTCATGTTCTGCAGTCTTTCTAGTAATAAGCTCACTAATTAGTTCCAATTTTTTTTGTAGATTCTTTGGAATTTTCTATGTAGATAGTCATATCACCTGCAGATACAGTAGATCGTTTTCATTTCTTCTCTCCCAATTTCTGTTCCTCTTTTCTTGGCTTCTTGCATTTAATTGTACATCCACTACACATTTGAATAGTAGTTTTTGCTTGTCCCATAATTGAGGGCAGAAGAATTCATGTTTTTTCATCATCATTATTTTTGTGTGGTACTGGGGACTGAACCCAGGGGTATCCTACCACTTAGCTATACCACCATGCCTTTTTTATTTTTATTTTTTTTTATTTTAATTTTAAGTTGTTGAGGCTGGTCTTGAACTTGCAGTCCTCCTACCCGAGCCTCAGCCTCTCAAGTTGCTGGGAATGCAGGTGTGTATCACTGTGCCCAGCTATTGATATTCTTTAAATTTTGGATTAACACTCTTTATTTTAGCAAGATTTCCTTCTAGTTTTAGTTTTCTGAGAGTTTTTAATCATAACTGAATATCAGATTTTTGTTAAATGCTTTTTTTCTGTCTAACTGATGATATGGTATTCTTCCATCTCTGAATATAGTGAATTGCACCAATCAGTTCTCAAATATTGAACCAGGCTTGCATTCCTTGGATATATTCACTTGGAGTTGATTGCTCATTTTAATTTGTTAATGTTTGCTTGGGAATTTGAATCTTTGTTTATGAGAGATACTGTTCTGTAGTTTTCTTGTGATGTCTTTTTCTGGTTTTAGCCTAGAGGCAGTATTCACCTCAAAACAAAAGAAAAAAAGGTTTGGAAGTATTTATTCCCTTTTTATTTTCCCAGAATTTTTAATATTATGTCTTCCTTAAATATTTAATTCAGTTTGTTCATGAGGCTGTATGGCCTGTCTTTTTTTTTTTTTTTTTTTTTTGGTAGAAGTTTTAAAACCAGTAATTCAAATATATAGAATCAATTAGATATCTGCCTATTCATGAATGTCTTTCAAAGTTTGTATCTTTGAAAGAATTTAATTGTTCCCTTACCATAATTTTAGTATTTGTAGACCCAGTGATGCTATCTTCTTTTTACTCTTGATATAATTTGTGTCTTTTTCTTTTTTTCCTTTGGTCAGTCTTGCTAGAGGTTTGTAAATGTTATTGAACTTCTCAGAGAACCAACTTTTACTTTCATTCATTTTTTTTTCCCAATTATTTTTATGGATTGTTTTGGGAATGGGGTACTCGTGAACTCAGGAGCACTCAACCATTGAGCCATATGCCTTTTTGTATTGTATTTTATTTAGAGACAGGGTCTCACTGAATTGCTTAGCTCCTCACTGTTGCTGAGACTGGCTTTGAACTCGTGATCCTCCTGCCTCAGCCCCCCCAAGCCCCTGGGATTACAGGTGTGCGGCCCCACGTTTGACCATTTTTGCCTCTCTTATTTTGTTTTTTCCTTTTACTTGTTTTTTTCTGTTTCCGATCCACATAATCTATTGGATATTTGAAATAAACCTTAAGCAAATCTTTGAAGTTTTCTCTCTGAGCACTTCTCTCTGATACTTTGCCCTACCTTGGTCTGTCTGGAGTGTTTTTCGTGTGGTACTAGGGATTGAACCCAGGGCTTTCCCCATGCTAAGCATGTGCTATACCACTAAGCTATACCCAGGTCCTTGCCTTGGTCTTTCTGGATCTCTGTCTTCTCAACTCAGGGAGTCTATTAGACTTTACCCCACTCTGTGCTGTGACCTTTAAACTCCTTTGAAGAAGCTGAGGCAATCATTGGAGTCACCTAATTTACTTTCCACTTTTCATGAATCACTGCCCTTTATTACCTGATGTTTACTATCTTGAAAACTATTATTTCATATACTTTCCAGGTTGTTTTGTTAAAATGTCTTTCTGGTGGGAGATTAAATCTATTCCTCCATTTCAGTGTTTTTTTTTTCTTGTCTCCCTATTTAAAAATTGTAAACTCTTGAGGGAAGACAACTTTTACATCCTTTATAGTAAGTAGTACTAGTCTTGCTGTTAATTGGTGTTTACTCAGAATTTAACTTTTTACTTGAGTTTACTTTAATTGGATGGAAGAGGGTGAGAAAGGAAAAGAGTAAAGTGACTGACTGTTCATGCTTGTTAGATGAACTTTCTTTAAAGTCTGGTAATATAGTTTCTTTATTCTATTCCCATGTGATAATTCTAGTTCTTATAACCAGATTATTGGAACTACACCCCGGTCCCCCACCAGACAGCAGCTGAATCAACTGCATCATTTAATCTTTAGTTTTGTAAGAATTATAAATTGCATAACTGGTAAGATGTTGAGGTACGAAGAAATTTATCACAGATTAAGGAACAATTTAAAGAATTTTTTTTGATGCTGACTCCAAATATCCAGTTTCATTGTTAATCTGAAGATTCATTTTTCTTTCATTCCAAAAATTTTTCAGCAATGATTTCTTCACCATTTCTTTTAGTTCCCTTTTATCAAATTCATATGACAGAAGTATCAGAGCCTCCCAATCTACGCAGGTCTGTGAACAACAGTTTCAATTAAATATTATTTCTGACTCTGGCCAGTTTTTTTTTTTTTTTTGGTACATGTTAATTATACAGAATGGTGAGTTTCATTATGGCATATTTGTGTATACATAGAAATGTAATGCGATCATTTTCACTCACTCCCCCATGCCTCCTCTACTTTCCTCTCCTCTCTTGAGCTGAGATTTTGGTTAATGTATCAGCACAATCTTCTAATTTAGACAGTGGAATGAATCTGACATAGCTTTCCTGTGTACATACATGAATACACCACGGTGAATCCCACTATCATGTACATCGACAAGAATGGGGTCCTAATGAATTAGATATAGTCCATGTTTATGAAGGTATATCTTAATGGATTCTGCTGTCATGTATAAGTAAAAAGAACCAATTAAAAAAAAAAAAGAATTCATTGTCCAGCTCTAACTAGAGAAAAGTTTATGTCCTCTAGTGATTAAAAAAAACTCTGGAGAGGGCCATTTTCCCATCTGGAGAGTGGACCCTAATGATGCCCGAATCTGCGAAGGAATAAAGGCTTCTCTGAATCAAAACAAAAACACCTCTGGAGAGTTTCTGAGTGCTGAAGAAAGAAATAAGGAGGCCTTCCTCCCGCCAGCCCAAGAATTCACCCCTGTGGGGCCCTGCCAGACACCAGACCTACCTCTGAATAAATCCAGTCCAATGTGCAGCGACTCACTGGCTTCTTGGGGTCGCAGCAGCCGCCTGGTCTCAGCTCTTTCTCAAGGAAGGTGAAGCGCCCTCGCCAGCTCCTGCTCCGGAGGGTGGGCGGAGAAGTGGCCTGGTCCGCTTCGCAGATCTTGTGGTCCCCTACCTATCCTCCTGGGCAGTATGGAGCTTGCCTCCACTGCCCCAGCCGGGCCTGCATCTGGCATCTTCCAAAATAATGGCGTCAGCTGCTACAGAATTTAAAATGAACAACTTTTCATGTAAAGCCGGCACTAACAAATTACAACAGACAGTACCAACTGATACATCTCATGATTCTAAGTGCCCTATATGCTTGGATAGATTTGATAATGTGTCTTACTTAGATCGCTGCTTACACAGTTCTGTTTTTGCTGTGTACAGGAGTAATCAAAAAACAAAGCTGAATATCCACTATGTAAACTGCCCTTTGCTTCTATTTTTCATTCTCTGAGGGCAGAAGATGACTTCAAGGAGTATGTCGTAAGGCCTTCATATAGTGTTCTTTTGCTACCCTTTGAAGTTCGAGGATTTCTCTACTTTACAACAATGACAAGGGAAAGAAATGCTTCTGTTTATTCACCTAGTAGTGCCATAAATAGAAGAACAACAATTCCACCACATAGTGGAGTGCAGTTGAAGGGTTAGACATTTCAAGAAGACCCAGAGATGTTGAAATTCCTCAAATTATGAGACAGATTAAAATAAGGAGGCCAGATGAAAGTTCTTTTTGGAAAATTCAAGAACAAGATATTTTTAATTTTAGATGAACTCTCTATTGTACTGGTGCTCGAGTTAGAAATATAGAAGATGGTGGCCACTATTGGGATATTTCAGCTAAATTTTTCATAAAAATCCAGCTTGTCCTCATAGGTTAGTCCCTTGGTTAAAACGTGAACTTACAATTCTTTTTGGAGTTCATGGATCTTTAGTCAATATTGTCCAGCACATCATCATAAGTAACATTACTCGCTATGATTTGGAGAGTCAGGCATTTGTGTCTGATTTAAGACCATTTTTACTTAATCGAACTGAGCATTTTATTCATGAATTTATCAGTTTTGCTTGATCTCCTTTTGACATGGCAGCTTTTGACCCACATGCTAACTATGACTGTCCTGCTCCATCATATGAAGAAGGTAGTCATTCTGATTCTTCAATCATAATAATATCTCCAGATGAGATTTGAGACCCAGGAACTGGATATTAATGTAGCCACTGTTAGGCACCTTGGGGTGATGAAATTCCAGGACCATCTTACTCAAGCTCAGAGCAGGTACATGTTGCCATGGCTTCCCTTTTAAATACTTCTGACAGTTCAGATGAAGAACTTGTCACAGGAGGAGCCACGTTTCAGATACAAGGAGTACAAACCAACAAAGCCCTAAATAATGACAGTGATTCTTCCTCAGATAATTGTGTCATTGTTGGGTTTGTCAAACCACTAACTAGGAGAACCCCAGAATTTGTTGAACTGTCCTCTGATTCTGAGGAGTTAGACTCTTATGAGAAAATAGAAAAAGTGAAGACACAAGAACAAGAGGACTGTTACAGTCCTGGTGATAGTGATATTAGTAGATGTTCATCTCCACACTCTGTTCTTGGAAAAGATGGGCAAATGAATAAAGGTCTTGTGATGATTCTGCTACAAGAATCAAATCAAAGAAGGAAAAGAAACGATCTACATAGTAGAAGTGGACATGATCAGAGGAATCATAGAAGGCATCATGGGAAGAAAAGAATGAAGAGCAGACGATCCAGAAGCAGGGAGAGTAGCAGACCTAGAGGGAGAAGAGACAAAAAGAGATCAAGAACAAGAGATAGCAGTTGGTCAAGAAGAAGCCAAACTCTTTCTCTAAGTAGTGAAAGTACAAGCAGATCAAGATCTCATAGCAGTGATCATGGCAAAAGAAGATCATGGAGCAGAAATAGAGATTGCTCTTATTTAAGAAATAATTATGGAAGCAGATATAAGTGGGAGTATACCTATATGAAGGGAGAGCTACCAATACAATAAACATCATAAAAAGAAAAAGAAGAAACATAAGAAGAAGCATAAGAAACATCATGGAGATAATACTTCACGTTCCCCAGTTGTTATTATCATTGACAGTGATAGTGATAAAGATTCTGAAGTGAAGGCGAATATGGAATGTGACAATAATTGTCCTCAAGATCCTTTACAAAATGAGTTTTTGGCTCCTTCCTTGGAACCATTTGAAACTAAAGACATAGTCACAATAGAAGATGAATTTGGTGTCCTGGACAAGGAGTATGATATCACCACACTTAACAACTTGAGTAATGCCAATAAGACTGTGGATAATATTCTACCACAGCCAACTTCATTTGAACAAACTCTTGATGTAAGAGAAGAGAGCACCTTTGCTTCTGATTTGGAGAACCAGCCCAGTAGTGTTGTATCTATTCAAACTGAGCCATCAAGACAATTGCCATCTCCATGGACATCATTAATGTCATTGTCTCTTCATAGAGACTGATATGTCTTAAACTGCCAAAGCATCTCATCGATGGAATAGAAAGGAACATTGTCATCTATTGCAGTCTATTTAAAGATGACTTTTGGTGAAAACTCTTTTCCTCCTTAAAATATTTTAAGTGATTTTTTTTGTTAATTTGTAAAAATTATTATTTGTTCAAAAAGTATATATGTCCCACCCTCAGAGATATGCACTTTTAAGTAAAGAAAATGATATTGCTAGCAGTTTATTTAAAACTTTGGATCCTTTTTAAATAAAAAATGTAAATTTAAAAAAACTCTGGCTGTATTTTTCATTTTTAAGTTTTCTAATTAGATTCACTTCATATCTAGATTTCTACTTCCATTTTTGTTTTCATCATTTCCTGTTCACCTTCATTTTACCTGAACTTATCCCTTTCCATGTGAAATTTTTTTGGGGGGGGGTACTGGGGATTGAACCCAGGGTCACTCCACCACTGAGCCACATCCCCAGCCCTATTTTGTATTTTATTTAGAGACAGGGTCTCACTGAGTTGCCTAGGGCCTCGCTCAGTTGCTGAGGCTGGCTTTGAACTTGCGATCCTCCTGCCTCGGCCTCCCAAGTGCTGGGATTACAGACATGCGCCACTGTGCCCAGCGGTGAACTTATTTTTAACGTTTTTGTTATTTAACTCTATAAAATCGATTTCATATTGATAAATTTAAAATTCTGATGATTAATTTTTCAGATTAGGTTTTTCCTTATGATTTGTTTTTTTCCCCAGAGCTGCGGATCAAACACAGGGCCTCCAATCGTTCTGCCATGAAGTTGCACTCACAGCCCCTCCATATGATTTTGACTATGGGCTTGCTGCCCCATTTCAGTGTGGGTATTGCTTTTCTGCTCTTGTTTTCTCTCCCCTTCCTCTCTCCCTGCTTATATTTATCTTTGGGAATTGTTACTTTCATTTTGTTACTGCCCTCCTCTTCTACCCAACAGAACTATTTCTTAAAATTCTCCGCAATCAACAGGCCTAAGTCTTTAACTAATTTCCTTTTTTGAAAAATAAAAAGTTCTGTTTTATAGTTTGTTGTTGGAGATGTTTATTTTGCTTTTGAACATGGCTTCTTCTTTTTGCTATTATTTTCATATGTTTTATATGTCCTGGCCATGTATTTGATGTAGTGTCAGTGACCAATAGTTAACTGTCATGCCATCCTGATTTGAAGATCTGTTTCTAGATTAGTAGATTTTAGAATGAATATGACTGGTTTAACTACTCCTGATTCTAAATGGTCAAGGAAACAGGATTACAAATCTAATATTCTTTTATTGGTCTTCTGCAATATAGAATATGTAAGTAGTTTCTTTATAGAGTATTATTTACTTGTAATTGCTTTGTTTTACTCTAAATTCCATAAGTTCTTCATGAATTTCTGCTTCTCAAGTCTTACAAGAACTTTAGTATAATCAGAGGACTGTTAAAAACCCAGATCTGAGGTCCTGGAGCCTAGGTGAGTGAATCAGCGCATGTTATTCAACCTATTTGAAATTTCAGTTTCCTCCTTTATAAAGCAGGTGCAATATCTGTATATACCAGCTTATGGGATCATTGTGGACATTGTAGAAGGTAACAGTGAAATTCAACAAAGTTTTATTTAGCACATATTTGGAGAGAGATATCTTATTTTAGGTTCTAGGGAAATAAAAATTGAATAAAGCATAACTCTTTGGTAATTTGTAATACAGTGATGTAAGCAGGCCTGTTTTATAGTAAGTTGTAGTGCAGCATGGAGTATGATAAATTTTCAAATATGGATAGAAACAATGAATTAAGAAGACATCAGCCAGGCGTGGTGGCACACGCATGTAATCCAAGCGACTTGGGAGGCTGAGTCAGGAGGATCCCGAGTTCAAAGCCAGCCTCAGCAACTTAGCGAGGTGCTAAGCAACTCAGTGAGACCCTGTCTCTAAATAATAAAATACAAAATAGGGCTGGGGATGTGGCTCAGTGGCCAAGTGTCCCTGAGTTCAATTCCTGGTTCCAAAAAACAAAAAGAAGACATTCTCCAAAGAAGCAATTTAAACTTAAGGAAATGAGCAAAAACTTCACTGAGGAGCCATTCTTTGATCAAAAGTCCTGTGATAATGCCAAGGTGCCACATAAATGTAATGTGTGCTATCAGTTTCTTTTACATATCCAAGTTTTCCTATGAATGAATCTGATTGATGACCACTTGGCTATTTCTTTTTTTTTCTTTTTCTATTTGCTATGTCGGTCTGATTTTTTTTTCTTTTTTAAGTTTTGTATTTGTAGATGGACAGTATGCATTTATTGTATTTGTTTATTTTTTTTAACGTGGTGCTAAGGATTGAACCCAGTGGCTCACGTGTACTAGGCAAGTGCTCTGCCACTGAGCCACAGCCACAGCCCCATCAGTCTGATCTTACTAGTAAATTGTTTTTCTTCTTGGATCCTGATGCCTAGCTCTAGGCCGCACATTCTTTAGGATGGCACTCAGTATTTTTCTCTTCTGTAAACAATTGATTTCAAGGGAAAGGTCTTCATATGTTTTATTTTTGATAATGTAATATTGAAAAGAAGATTTTTCTCCTCCAGGCTGCTTTTCAAATATTGTTAACTCTGAAGTTCTAAGGAAACACCCATTTTGCTATTATCCAGATACATTTAGACTGAGCTTTTGCAGTAGAACATTTTGTTCCATTTGCAGTAATTTTTGTCAAGGGACAAAGATAAACAGCTTAAACAGATAACCATCTCTGGTTGCTGCTTCTAATAATAATATTTAGCTGCCAGTGAATACTCTGCAATTGCCTTTCTCAGAAAGGCTTAATTAAGTAAACAAGCAGTAAATATTCTGTGATTGAGAGATGATAGAATTTAAAGTTAGCCTACTGCCCATATCAGAATAAAACATTATTTTTTTTTGTTTTGGTAAGCAATACTCATCTTGTTTAGACAGGTCTTATCAAAAACGGTGTTAGCATTTTACACAAAACATATTTTTATGACACTCATGAGAGCTAAAACTCAATTTTGAACTGCTTGAATCATATTTTATCATTTTTTAGATATATATCTTGATTTATTTCCAAATCACAAGTTATACTTCATTCTGTGTTTTGTAAAAATGATACAACTTTGTGCTGTATTCTAATCAGTTAGCATTTATGGTAAAACTTGAGTCGATTTTTTCCTTTCAAATCTCAGCCATAGTTTGGGTTGATACTTGGAAACTTATTTTCATTTAATCCTTGGCTACCAAAGTCTGATTTTGTTACAGGTGTTTTGTGAGGCTTGTGTACTTAATATTTGGGTGAATTCTGTATCAGGTACCAGTATAATTTGAAATGTTATTTCCTTTGCAAACTTTGTAACACCAGTAGCCTAAGGGATGTAGTGATTTCTAGCATCCTTGCTTAGGTCTACAGAAGAGAGAGTTACTGTATACCACATATGTATTTCAAGTTCAGATATTTTCTCAATTTATTTTATGTTTCATTAACAACCGTGCATCATTGAAATTGACAGACACTCCACAGTAAACTGCTACAGGTCAGGAGTTACATCTTTCTTATTGTATTTTAGTTCCTGAAACAGGGTAGGTACATAGTATAATTTAACAAACTAATTCAATTAATTACTATCAGCCCCTGACTCATCATTAGCACACTCATTGCTTATATAAATGTTACACATAGGTCCTGGATCTTCTCCCTGAAAAAAAAAAGTGGCATTCTTTTTCCTCTAATGTCGAACTCATTATGTATCAGGCTTACAGGTTTCCTCTGTTCCATCCTTCTGTTCCATTGTATAATAATAACAGTAACAGCAGTGAAGAGGATTGCTAGTACACTTTAGTACCACTCTGTTACTGGTTTAAGTTTCTATAGTAATATAGGTATCACGCAGTATGTTAAAAAGTTTACATACATGTTGTCATTTAATTTTTTTCTCTTTATTTTTACTTTTACAGACTGCATTTTGATTCATTGTACACAAATGACATACAACTTTTCATTTCTATAATTGTACACAGTGTAGATTCACACCATTCATGTAATCATACATGTACATAGAGTAATAATATCTGTCTCATTCCACTATCTTTTGTCACTTAATCTTGATAGAAAAATATGAGATATTTTGTGTTCACGAGAAAATGAAATTCAGAGAAACTAGGGAACTTCTCTAAAAATCATAACAAATTAGGGATCAAATAAGGATCAAGTTCTTAATTATCTTGTGAAAAAGAACATGAGATTATCAAGTGTAATTTTTCTTCTTGAATCTCTACCATTATATTTGATAAATTGACATCTAATTTCTAGTTTAATTGCCCAGTAAGTGGTTCTCACTCTCTAGGAGAGGTTAAGTTTATTGCTTGACAACTTTTATTATTAAAAAAGTTTCTCCTGCAGTTGAAAATGCATGCAGCTTAGTGATAGAGTACTTGCCTCGCATGTACAAGACCCTAGGTTTCATCTCCAGCACCACAAAACAAACAAGTGGTCCTCTGTAATGTTAAGGATACATTGATATATTTTTTTGTAACTTTGTTTTCCAGTGCTTGGGACGGAACCCATGACTTTGCCCATGCTAGACAAATGCTCTGAGCCCCACCTCCAGCTTCTATTTTTCTGTAACTTTTAAACTATTAGGTCTTAATAAGCCTTTCCAGGAACACAGGATAGACTGAATCTATCCTTACTAATATTGGTTATATTCAGTAAATTATATTTGGCATACGTGTAGGGGTGTGTGTGTGTGTGTGTGTGTGTGTGTATACAGAGAGACAAACAGACACACACACACACACACAACGTTTGCCTGACTCTAAGCAAGAAATCTCTTTTTTCAGATGGGCAAACTTGTGTTAAAATTATATATATATGATATTTTTAAAAGAGTTTAATGGACATACTTTAATTTTTAAAAATTCTGTATCTAGTCTACACCTAAATATCTATACCTAGTAAACAGAGATAGGTAATGGAATTTAGTACGAATGTCCTCCTACCCTGGTACTGCAGATTGAACCCAGGGGTACTTTACCACTGAGCTATATCCCTAGCCCTTTTTTTACTTTGAGATAGGGTTTCCCTAAGTTCCTGAAGCTGGCCTCAAACTTTGCAAGTCTTCTGTTTCAGCTTCCTGAATTACTGGGATTACAGGCAAATGCCACCATACCTGGCTTGTACAAATGTTTTTAATCAGCCTAGGTGAAAACATAGGAAACACTGATTACTAACTAATAGGTAAAAGGGATTGTAGTGTGAGGAGTAATATTTAGCTATCACAGACATTGAGATATTAAAATCTGCTGAATGAAAAATCAAGCACAAGTCACAAGTGAGAGTTTTATGGAATTCAAAAAGCATTTTGTTTCTAATTTTTGTCTCTTGTCTTCCTTTGCCAGTCTAATTATTTTGTTTTTAGTTCCTTTCTAGATTGTTGATTGTTACCTTGTCAGTTAGATATTTTTTATAGTTGGGCTTTGTTAGAAGAATATTGATTATGTCTTTCAACAGCAATGTTTTAAATATTCACTGAGTGTCATATAGAGTGCTTTAACAAAAGCATTAGGCAAGAAAATGTGAAAAAATAAGCATTGGGGAAGGTATAATTATATATTGTAGTTCTCTTCTTTAGTTTCTTTTCATTAAAAACAGAAAAATTAAAGCATCAAAATAGAAAATAGTGAACTCTCAGGGCCTTCTGATCTACCTACAATAATCATTAACTCTGGGTCACTCTTTTTTTAAAATTTTTTTGTAACACTTATGCACTCACTAACCTTCTACTCTCACAACTTAATTAATGTAAAACAGATAATATATTAATAGAACCATATGAAATTTTCTATCAAACCATTCAGACCTATAATGATAATTCATATAATTCCATTCCTAAAAATTTCAGCATGTATTTCTTCCAAAAGATATATTTAAAAAAATACAGTGTCATTTTCATACCTCAAAACAGTAGTTCATTAATATCATCAAACATTCATGGTCTTCATAGATCCTTGTGTGTGTGTGTGTGTGTGTGTGTGTGTGTGTGTAAGAATTACATGTGCTTCTGATTGATAGGTCTCTTTTTTCCTTTAATTTGATTTCATTTAATTTAATTTTTTGTACTGAGATTGAACCCAGGGGCACTTTACCACTGAGCTACATCCCTTGTCCTTTTTATTTTTCATTTTGAGACAGCATCTTGCTAAATTGCTGAGGTAGGCCTCAAACCTGTGATCTTCCTGCCTCAGCCTCCTAAGTCCCTGAGACAGATATGCACCACTACACGTGGCAATAGTTCTCTTAGAGTTTTCTTAATCTATAGTTTTTTCCTTTATTCGATTTTTCTTGTTAGCCATTTGCCAAAGAAATTGGTCTTCCTTAATTTCAGCTTAATAAGAATGTTAATAATTTAGCAAATTAAAAATTAAAATATGTGAAATAGTTTTAGTCCATCTTGTGAAGAATATAGAAAATAAACTCAGTGTTCATGAAAGCCTACTTTATTTCTCTTAAGGTAACATTTTTGGGCACTTGCTGTATTCTAGGCACTGTTCTCAGCACTTTCATATTCATAGCAACCCTATAAAAAAGGTGCTGTTAATGACCCCATAGAATAATGTGTTTATAACTTCTTAGACCACATTATGTATTGGCCTTTTGATGGAGTCAGTTGACAGCAAGATTCCATGTTTTTTGTTTTAAGATTATGGTAATAGAATTGGGAGTGGAAAAGCCCCAAATGATAGCATTCCTTCTATGTGTTCTTCAGGAAATTAGTAAAATTCCAGTGTTTATGTCTACCAGAAGGAAAGACATATTAAATGGAACTCACCTCATTTTCTCTATTGAAACACTAAATTTTAAATTAATTCTTAAAAACTAAGGAATTTGTATGACTGTTTGTTAATTTCAGTTCTTTAAAGAATTAAAAGTGTATCTATAATTTTCTAAGACATTATAACTGAGTGTTTCTAACTATTAAAAGACAGGGAACTTCAAGAAGTAATCAAGTTTGCTGATCCTGAAAGATTTTGAAATGTCAACCCTTTGTCCTATCTAGAATCTTACTTGTCTCATAAAATATGCAAAGTCTTGATATGATTCATTTTTAGATGCTATCTAAAATTTTGGTTTTAGTAACTACAGTTTTAATAAATCTCTCTTAGAAACTATATAAGATATATGAAATGCTGTATGTTAAAAATCAAAGCTAAATATTTTCATATGGTAAAACATTGACAGTGAAGTAGGTGTAAAATAGAAGGGTTTCATTGTACCATTCACATTATGTCAGAATAGTAACATACTCATGTACATGTGTATGTATACAGCATGCAACAATATTTGGAAGTAAAATGATAAAGCCATTACTAATCTGACTGGAGATGAAAGATAGAGTGGCCATATTGTTGGGTTATCTAAGAGTTAGAATTCCTGCAGTGACCTAATTTTCTTGTTTCTCTCCAGTTTTCCCTTTAGGATACCTAATAAAATATTGTTTCAGTTCCTTTATCATTTTTTGTTGTATCTCTCCTATTCTGTAAATGTTCTTCGGTGTATAAAAATCCCCCATCACTTTTTTTTTTTCTTTTTGTTTCTTTTTTTTTGTGTGTGGTGCTTGGAATTAAAGTCAAGGCTTTAAGCATGCTAGGCAAGTGCTGTACCACTGAGCTGTACTCCCAGCCCCTAAACTCCTCTTAATGTTTTTCTTTTTCTTTTTTTTTTTTTCATTCTCCTGTGTTTGAAATTTTCTGCTGCTTTTAGCATTATCTTAAGGCCACTGAGTTCCCTTTTTTATTTGTTTTGGCCTTTCCCTCATGTTTGATGACATTCCTACATACCTGGTGCCTCTATTCCTTATGTTTTCCAGGAATTTGTGGCATAAATCAGTTTTGCGGCTTCCAAAATCTTGTTAATATTTTAAACTTGTTGTTATCTTCTTTTCCATTTATTTGCAGTTTGTTTTAAATGTAATTTTAGTGGGTTTTCAGGATGTCTTAGAGTTAAAACATTTGATCTGCCATGCTTAACCAGAAGTCATTAATAATTTGTGTTGCTCATCTTGGAATTGTTTTACATTTGTAATTGGTTTGCAGTTGTTTTTGTTTGTTTCAAAGCTTGATATTAGAAGCTATTCTAAATGCTCCTTTTTCCTCTCTGGAGTTTCCTCTTGACAATTTTATATTTAAAACTTATGTATAGGGCTCTTCGTAAGACTGGTATATTAAAATGTTCAGAGTGAGAAGGTAGATTGGCTTATCCTTTGGTTTTTGACAACATAAGAAGATTAATTTAATTGCTTTCTCCAATTGCTTATTGTCAGTATCAAAGGAAGCTATTAATTTTAATGTTCTTATATCTACCTAACTAAAATAAATTCTAATTCACTGTTTTGTCAGTTTGCTTAGATTTTCTCAGTAGACAATCATATTGTCTTACACATAGTGAAAGTTATATTATAATAATGAGGACAATGCAATGTTGCATAGTAAATTAAGCTGCATTTAAGTATATACTTAAAATACATTTAACTACACTTAAGTATACATCATCAAAAGCTGCCCATTAAGATTAAGCACATATGTGACACCAACTAACAAAATATTTGAGAGTTTCTTAGACATTCAAATTGGGTTCTCTTGGAAGCTCATACCTATTACATTTCCTTTGAACTTTTGAAAAATACACATGTATAGAGCACGCATCTGATGCTCACCTGGCCTGTTTTGATGAAATTTCATCTCCTGAAGTTTCTGTTGCTTTATTTCACAAATCTTTTCTTTTGTGATCAGAATATAGTTCATAATGTTCTTTATCATTACTTCTTTTTTTACCCCCTATAGAAATATACCAGCAAAACAAAATAATCTTGTGGTTGCCTAACATTAAAAAGGAATTTAAAGGTAATTAAACATTTTTGTACTCACTCGTACATTTTCTATAAAACCAGTTATATTTCCCTTAAATATATATAAATAATGTATATGATACTATGCTTGTTTTAGCATTGTTATAAAAACTATAATGGCTAAGTTATGATACTTTACGTACGCTTATATGATGGTACAATACTCATTAAAATATACTTTTGTTAATCAGGCCTGGTGTTGCATGCCTATAATCTCAGCTACTTAGGAGACTGAGGCAGGAGTATCCTAAATTCACGACCAACCTGGGCAACTTGAAACTTTGTTTCAAGACAGGATCTTGAAAAAAACAAACAAACAAACAAAAAATAAAAGGGGCTGGGGATATAGCTCAGTGTAGAGTGCTTATCTAGCATGTACAAGGCACTAGATTCAATGTTCAGCACCTCAATAAACAAACAAATGAATAAATAAATTTTTTTGTTAAATGTGTGTAAATTGATGGAAAATTTTAGATGTTACAGAAAGTGAAGAAAAAGTATTCATAAATGTATATATGATTTGCCTCCTTTTATGTGAAAAATATGCAGAGCTGGTGATGTGACTCAGATGAAGAGCACTTACCTAGCATGCTCAAGGTCCTGGGTTCCATCCTCAGTAGCACGAAAAAGCAAAAACACCATATTCATACAAATGTGCATACCCTCTTGTCGCAAGGAAATGCATCATGTTATAAAATTTAGTTCAGGTTATTTAAATTTTTTCTGCATGAATTTATATGAAGATAAAATAATATCCATAAGATGATTTATAATAAGTCAGCATTGAAATAACTGGTTCCTAAAAATGTACTTGGATTCTAGTCTTGTTAGTGTCACCTCTTAACTATATGAACTTAACATCACATACCCTTGATTTCATTGTTTTTAAAATGAGTCTTGTAATATATGATTATATATAAAATGTTTTAAAATATGAGATCTTTTTATATTTGCACTTATCTTTTGTTTGCAGATAAGTGGCCTGATCCATATACTTGAGCAATGAAATAAACAAGTGAACAACTAAACTTGGTGTTTGTGGTGCATTGAGGTGTGGAGTCTAGCAGTCTAGCAATTCTAACCTGTAACCTTGAAGTACCATTTGCCAAGTATACCAAGGTCTTAAAAAAACTAAACATCCTGAAAAGGAATATTCCTCCTGGCTATTCCCAGATATGTTGTAAAATTTTTATGCATGATCTGTGTGAAATGATGAGGTGATGGTAGAAGGGAGTTGTCAAAACCACAAATTGTTTCATATACAATCATGCATGATGCATGAAAGCAACATTACTCCTCAGCTTTCGTGGTACATTCATTGATAATGGCTTTTCAAACAGATGTGTTTTCCTCATGACATGAAGAAAAGAGAGCAAAATGTAAATTCATTAATTATGAAAATGAATTCTAAACATTTTGGTTTCTGTACCTGTGGTAGGATTTTTTCTCTGTTTGCCAATAAAGACAGTGGGAGAGTAAAATCCTGATTTTATCCTGTTTGTTTAATGCTTATCATTTTGCTTACCGTCTTTTAGTGATTACACTGTTCCCAACTGTCTAAACATTATCTCAGATTCCTGTCAGAAATGTGATTCCAGCCAGGTTCAAGAATTCCAGTTCAGTGTGCACTCCCTCATTGTATATTACATCTTCAAAACATTTTTAGTGGGCTAAGGTTGTGGCTCAGTGGTAGAGCACTTGCCTAGCACATTGAGGCACTGGGTTCAATCCTCAGCACCACATAAAAATAAATAAAAAAGGTATTGTGTCCATCTACAACTAAAACATTTTAAAAAAACCATTTTTATTTAAGAATTGACATGACTGAACCAGCTAGCATTATTACATTTCAAATCCAATCCTATGGGAGTACTTCTCATTAAATAGTACCATCATATCCTAATACCCAAATTCTTTTATTGCTTAATCATATGTATGATACAGTGAATTTCAAAAGTAGATAGCAGATTAGGACCATTTCTTTTCATGCTTTGAAAAAATATTTCTGTAAATTCAATTGTGTGAATTGTTTTTTCTGAATGTGGTATATTAATGTCATTCATTTGAGAGTACAGAATGCAATAATTCCTATAAAGTATGACTCTAATGATACTTTTAAATGCATAATATAATTATTTTTTTATAGTTGTCATTTTCTGTGTTAAATAAGGGATCACATCTGAAACCATTGTCCAGGTAACTCTCTTCACAAGTATTTTTGTGAAAATTTCATAAAAATATCTGATCAGGCCAACCATGAATTACCATTACCAGTATCTTAGTTGTGGTCACTTTATGCTGATCTATGAAGAATTTATTGAATTTGAAAAATGATCCTTGAAATTTCCCAAAAGTTTTAAGGGTTAGTACTTTTTTTTTTTTTTTTTTAAATCACAGAATTCCTATTCAAATGTAACAGAGGGAAATGAGGCTATTTAAGTAACTAAGGTGCTCTTACTACCTAAAATCTTGCAATCTTCTTCTGGCTGTTATATTTCTTATTTTCTACTAGAAGAAGAAATTTTTATGTCTTTTTTAGAGGCACATTTAATTTTTTAGTATAAAAGTTATATGATAAAACATGGACTATTAAGCTATAATTTATGAATATGGATAAATATCTTGGGAAATATTAAAGGTGACTATTATCTAAAGAGCCTTCTACAATGTCACCATCAAGAGATCATTTAAGATAGTCACACTAATGCTATGGACAGTTTTAATTTTTCAGGTAAATATTTCTTATATTCTCTATATATTCAAAGTATTGATAAAAGTGGGCACATTAAGAGTTGCTTATTCTAGTTTTAAGTGGCAAAATATCCTATTTTTCATCTAATTAATATATCTATTTGCTTATAAAAAGTTATTTTATTCTTTATGAACTTTTCTCTGTGGTAGGTAACTTCAGTGTGAGAAGTCAAATATATTTAAGAGAATTAGAACTAAAATACAGAGATTTAGATTTTTTTTCTTGAGAACTTGTAGTTTCATTTCGTGAAAATAATGCAGTCATAATTCTCCAGTGAATAGCTTTTAGAACCATTTACTAAGCTCAATGATCAGCTAATGATCATGAATGACAAATGTCTATGAGAATGGGACTGTTTTCTATTAATTCCCAGAACTGATTTACTTTGTATCAGAGGTGCAGTTTGTTGAATAAGTGGTAGTATTAGAAATGTTATTGCCAACTGTATCATATTGTTTTATAACCAAGCTCAGAAACCTCATTCCTGGTTCAGTACTTAACTTTAGAAAATCATATACCTTCCCAATGACTTGGGAGGCCGTGGCAGGAGGATTACAAGTTCAAGGCCAGCCTTGACAGCTTAATAAGACCGTGTCTTAAAATTAAAAAAAAAAAAAGGGCTGGAAATATAGTTCAGTGATAGAGTTCCCCTAGGTTCAATCTAGTAACATCACTATAAAACTACACTGAGATTCCATCTCACTCCAGTCGGAATGCCAATCATCAAGAATACCAGTAAAAAGGCAAGGATGTGGAGAAAAAGATATACGTTGCTGGTGGAGCTGCAAATCAGTGCAACCACTCTGGAAAGCAGTATGGAGATTTCTCAGAAAACTTGGAATGGAACCACCATTTGACCCAGTCATCCCACTCCTACGTTTATACCCAAAGGACTTAAAATCAGCGTACTCCAGTAACGTAGCCACATCAATGTTTATAGCAGCTCAATTCACAATAGCTAAATTATAGAACCAACCTACATGGCCTTCAGCAGATGAATGGATAAAAAAACTGGTATATATGCACAATTAAATATTACTCAGTAATATTTAAGGAAAATGAAAATGAAATTATGGCATTTGCCTGTAAATGGATTGAGCTGGAGAATATTATGCTAAGTGAAATAAGCCAATCTCAAAGAACCAAAGGCCAAATGTTTTCTCTGATATGCAGATGCTAATTCATAATGTTGGGGGGAAGAATAGAGATATTTTGGACTAGACGGGAGTGAAAAGCGTGGAGGGGGTCTGGGGGTAGGAACGGTAGTAGAATAAATACGACATTACCTTATGTGCATATATGATTACATGACCTGTGTAACTACATCATGTACAACCAGACAAATGAGAAGTTATACTCCATTTATGTATGATGTGTCATAATGCATTCTATTCTCATGTATAACGAATTAGAACAAAAAAAAAAGAAAAAGTATTTTTGTAAATATCTTTTATATTTGATGTAATCAGAGGTATCTGGAGTCTCATACTTGGTTCTGCTCTTGTAATATATTATTCTTTTCTTTTTTTAGTTAAAGTATATGAAGAATATCAGATCTCAAAATTGGTAATCAGAGAATGGATGAGTATTTAAAAACCTTTTTAGATAATTAAGGATATTCTTCTTTGAATACTGTGCCAATATGGAACAAATAGTGTTTTAAAAGTTAGTTGGAAGGTGGAATCTGTAACCACATCAGTGGACTTTTCATATTATGTTACACTAAAATTTATTGGACTACCTTGCACTTTGAGTAGATTTTTTTTTATCCATGCATAATTTTATAATACCATGCATTGATCATTTGGCAAATGTGAGTTCAATGAGTTATCTTCCAGATATTGACACATCATTAAATGATATTTAAAATACTACATTTCTTAATATTGCCATCATTTTGTCAAAAAAATTTTAAAGTACTGCAAAGTTTTCAGGCTCATGTGGTGTTTGAAAGCTGAAGTTTTATCATTGGTAACAAATATTTGGTGTGTGTGCCAGATACTGGCAGCAGATCTTTATCTTGAAAGTACAGGCCTAGTTGATTTGTTTTGAGAAAATGTCTGCCAAATACATGTCTGTATAAGCATATTTTATCAGATACTCTCAAGTAAAAAATGATGTTCCTTGGGGAAAAAAAGCATCTAATTCAGTTCACAGTGTAAACCATTGCACAATTTTTTTTCTAGACAACTGTCCTATTTCCATATGTAGCATAAGTGCTTTGTGTGTACTTACTATTTGAAACATTGAAGAGGTTGTGATCGTATGTGTTAAAATGAAATTTATGTTGTTCCAGGCCCTTCTTGCTTTTAGGGTCTGGGCTGAGAAATCTGCTGATATCCATATTGGTTTCCCCCTGTAGGTAATCTGATGCTTTTCTCTCGCAGCCTTTAAAATTCTATCTTTGTTTTGTATGTTAGGTATTTTCATTATAATGTGCCTTGGTGTGGATCTGTTGTAATTCTGTGCGTTTGGTGTCCTGTAAGCCTCTTGTAATTGAATTTCCATATCATTCATCATATCTGGGAAATTTTCTAATATTATTTCATTGAGCAGATTATTCATACCCTTGGTTTGTATCTCTGTGCCTTCCTCAATCCCAATAACTCTTAAATTTGCTCTTTTCATGATGTCCCATATTTCTTGGAGGTTTCGTTCATGATTCCTAACCATCTTCTCTGTTTGTTCGACTTTGTTTTCAAGATTAAATATTTTGTCTTCATTGTCTGAGGTTCTGTCTTCCAAGTGATCTATTCTGTTAATTATGCTTTCTGTTGAGTTTTTAACTTGGTTTATTGTTTCCTTCATTTCCTTGTTTCCTTCAAGGATTTCTGTTTGTTTTTTTCTCAGAACTTCTATCTCTTTATTGAAATGATTTTTTGCTTCCTGCAATTGCTCTAGTAGCTGATTATTCATAGCCTGAATCTGCTCTCTCGTCACATCATTTTCTTCTCGGATCATTTTAATTATGAACATTCTGAACTCCCTTTCTGTCATTCCTTCTACCATGCTGTCTTTAGGTTCTCTTGATATAACATCTAGGTTTGTTAGGGACACTTTCTTCCTGTGTTTTCTCATGTTGCTCATGTATCTTCCCCTCTACTAGTGTGAATCAGAGGGATTGCAATTTTCCTGTAAAGACTTAAAGTGTCCCTGCAGATTTCCAGTAACTCACCTGATGTTTGAGAGGCGCTTGATCAAGCGGTGACCCAAGAAAGCTGCTGTCCTACTTACTCCAGGTTGGGAGTAATCAATGCTTCTGGGCAGAGGCAGCCTGGTGTTGATAGACATATGCAGCAAAATGAAACTAAACCCATATCTCTCACCCTGTACAAAACTCAACTCAAAGTGGATCAAGGAGCTAGAAATTAGACCAGAGACTCTTCATCTAATAGAAGAGAAAATAGGTCCAAATCTTCATCACGTTGGCCTAGGACCAGATTTCCTTAACATGACTCCCAAAGTGCAAGAAATAAAAGCACGAATCAATGATTGGGATAGAGTCAAACTAAAAAGCTTTTTCTCAGCAAAGGAAACAATCAGCAATGTGAAGAGAGAGCCTTCAGAGTGGGAGAAAATCTTTGC